>CAXHUQ010000367.1:0-25000 GCA_964020085.1 Micromussa lordhowensis
CTTCGGTGAAATTTTGTGAAAGTTTGCATACTTCATGATATAGATGCCTACTTCACAATATATTTTTGACAAAATTTTATTTAAGGATTTCTTTTATTTAATCAAAAATATAAAATCGTATGATTTTTAAGAATCCTTTAGATAAGTATGTATTTGACTTCCAACAGCTGATGTTGTAGCAAAACATGACAAGCAATGATGTAACACCAAAGGGGAAGCTGTTCAATGTATTCGGCTTGTCAAAAGCCAGTGTGGATAACCTGCCAGGGACTCTACAGGCTATTTATTATTCCACACGTTTTAGCGATGTGTGCTTGGGTCACCTATGAGAACCTTAGATAGTTTCTTAACAATCTTAGCTGCCCATGTTAGCGAATACATCAAAACATTTATCATACCTTTTGCCATCCAGAGACGGGGGATGGTAATGTTGGCATGTGCACAGGCATTAAGGTATTCCTGGAGGCTAATTTTGAAATTTTAGTTGTTATTTCAAGGTATTTTTGTAAAGAATGCACTCAAAGTAATGGAGTCAGTTTTTCACCACAGACTGTACAACTCTAAAATAGGTTTGTGGTAAAAAATCATTTTCAAACAAAGAATGTGAAGAATTTGAACTAATATGGGGCATGGTCATTTTTACAAATACAAGAGTAAGAAAATAATTAAGAATAATTTGGTGCTGAAATTTGGAACATGATGAAAGTGGTACAAGACTCGACTTTTCACCGCTGTGCACCTTCCTATTTTGCTTTCTTGTGCTGTAACGACAAAAATTCACAAATTTTACCTTCCAGAATTTTCAGTTGCCCTGAATTGTGTTTGTTTCCTTTCCATCGTGTGCACTGCGGTGAAAAGTTTTGTCCTCGCATGTGCTTTAGTCCTGCCAAGTTTCATAGCTTAAGGGCATATCCTCGCAAAATAAACTGCATAAATATGGACCTGTGTTTGTGGTTTATTAGCCATTTCCGTTATTAAATCGGCCATAAATTTGAGGAATCTGCTCGAAAGAAAGTGCTTAAGAGGGAGACAACGGATGAGCCAAGAAAGCCTGAGCGCAAAACCAAAGAGCTTCTAGGCTCTGACAGAACAAGCAACGACAGAGGCAGGAAGCCTCACCGAGAAACACCACCAGAGTCCGCCAAAACTAACGGCAGTTCTGATAATAAACGATCACGGCACGAAGAAGAGCTTTGCTCCATACCGGAGAAGATTGACAGTTCCAAGAATTCTATCAGTCTGCTGAACACCCACTCTGAGAAGGGCACATGCCCTAAGACTTAAAGATACAATGCACAGGCAAGCATGCATCATGCCCGACGAAGATTCTAAGAAGGACATTAACTCCATTAGAAAGAAGGCGGAAAAGGCCCTAGTAGGGGCCCTAGTAAAATTCCACTACAGGCACCCTAGTAAAATTCCACTACAGGCGCGTAAAACGACTTAAGACTAAGTCAAGAAAGCTCAAACAAGCAAAAGCTCACAGAAGTCACTACCAAACCAACGGGTCTTCCCACGGCAAAACGCCAGCTGGAAATAGAAATGCGAACGAAGATAAGAACTAGCCAAAGTGTTAAAATCCAAGATTAGAGAGGTCGATATATTGCTGGAAGAAATGAGATCCCAAGCAAACAATAAAAAAAGTGAATCTTATCCTGTTGTCTTCTCTGACCCTTTAGAAATAAGGGAGGAAGGGAAAGAAACAAAAGTAATAACAAAGCGCAAAAGATTAGAGCGGAGAAAAGCCAAAGAGAAAAAAACGCTTTTAAAACAACATTGAGTCATTTAAGAACATATCAAAAACCTGTCAGACACACCACTGACAGACGAGCAAACTACTTTGCTATCCCATGGTTTGAAATTCATTCCTACCCCCGTCATGAGAGAAAACGACATCAGGTGCCAGCTACTCGATGACTTTAGAAGAATGCACCTCAAGTACATATTTCACGGGAAGGATAAAGAACCTCATCCCAGTCAAGTCAGACTGGGAACCGCCAGTCCAACCTTCAATTGCTCTAGAAACCTTTCTAGAAGAAGTCGAATTTGAGCTTGCTAGAATCAAATTGAGCACGCCAAAAGACAACCTGTCACAGGGAGAGCGAAATGCTCTCAAACAACTATCGCGTGACAAGAACATTGTACTAAAGAAAGCCGACAAGGGAACCACAACCATCACAATGAACAGAACAGATAAACTTAATGAGGGTCAAGTCCAACTTGATGATATACATAACTATCGACCCTTAGACAAACCTATGGTTGACACCACAGCCAAAAAAGTTCATCGGTTGATTCAATCACTACTCCTAGAAGGTCACATAGACGATATAACGGCCAAATGGCTCTCCCTTACGCCCGACCCTCCGCGGATACCAGTGTTTTACACACTTACAAAGATTCACAAACCGATACCCGTCGGTAGACCCATTATATCGGGGTGCGACAGCCCTACAGAAAGGATCTTAGCTTTTGTAGACCACCTCATTCAGCCAATAGCACAAAAACAACCTTCGTATCTTAAAGATACAACAGACTTTCTTAACTTCATTGAGAAGACTAAACTGCCAAAGAACACCATTCTTGTCTCAATGGACGTCACCAGCCTTTACACAAACATACCACAGGAAGAGGGTATTACTACTGTATGCGAAGAATACGAAGATTTCTTTCAAAAGTACCCTCACATTCCTACCAAGTATTTAAGCGAAATGCTAAGTCTGATTCTACAAAAAAACTTGTTCCAATTCAATGGAAAAGATTACCTCCAAACTCATGGCACAGCCATGGGAACGAAAATGGCCGTAGCTTTTGCTAACATATTTATGGCCAAAATAGAACAAGAAATACTCAGACAAAGTAACGAAAAACCCATCTTTTGGAGAAGATTCATTGATGACGTCATCTCCATGTGGGACACAAGCAGAGAAAAAATAGAAGATTTCCTTCCACAGGAAAACAGCTTTCACCCAATGATCAAATTCACGGCTGAAATCTCGGAAACAGAAACAACATTCTTGGACACGAAAGTGTACAAAGGTGGCAGATTCAATAGGGAATCTATTCTTGACGTGCGAACGGATTTCAAACCTACAGAGACCTTTCAATACACAAATTTCTATTCGTGTCACCCAGCAGGCGTCACGAAAGGCTTTATCAAAGGAGAAGCGTTAAGGCTTCTAAGAACAAATTCCTCTCAATTTACTTTTGAGGAAAACTTGAGCAATTTCCAAGCACGCCTGAAGAACAGAGACTACCCAGCTAGAATTGTAGAAAAGCACCTTTCAGAGATTAAATTCTCTGAGAGAAATACGGCACTAGCACAGAAAAACAAAACCGCACAAAAGAAAATACTGCCTTTTGTAACACAATACCACCCTGCGTTGCCTAACCTAAAGGACACACTCATGGGGAAATGGCACCTTATAGAAAATCAACCACAACTGAGAGAAATCTTTAAGGAGCCCCCCATTATCTCATATCGCAAGGGAAAATCCTGGTTAAAGCTAAGCTATGAAGGCTTGAGAACTCATCCATCTGCGAACTGCAGGAGTCGTGCAGGCTTGTCCACACTTTTATCACTCTGTTTGACTATTAATGGACGTGCCCTGTCCTGCTTTGCAATAGAATACGTGATAACAAGAGTTTGCATAAACAAGTCTATTGGAAGTGTTCTCAAATTCCAGCAAAACCCCAAGACCGGCGAGAATTCCTAACACTGAGCAGAATAAGAGTAGATTATTAATTAAAACAGGTATGACAGTAATAAGCACAGTGTTAGGATTGGCCTGTCAGCAAAAATTTATTGTCTAGACGCTTCGGGTAGAAGTGTGGATTCCTAGTTGTTATTTTAACTTGCATTGATGCTCAATTTACAATGATTCTCTACAACTCAAATTTGTTCTTTGGAAATTATAGAAAACAGATGAGTGTTATACTAACAGGGAAAATTCTACAGAATAATATCTCTGATCAGATATTTGATGCTGGCTTACAAACTGCAAACATCTTGCTTCACTCGCGTGACTATTTATTTATTTATTTATTTTTTGTTTATTTATTACAATTTAATGCCAACACCTACAACTTCAAGGAAAAAGGAAATGAAACAAAGTGCCAGATGGATGATCCACACAATCGTCTGAGACCCCATACCAGGTAGATCTCCTAAAAATACACTAAGGTAGCAATCAGAGGTAGGATGGCCATTTGGTTGCACCTGATTGCCCACCTTGACTAAAATATAGTAAATATTTGTTCAAAGTGGCCATGGGGTTTTACCCACTGCTTCCAACTGGCCAATGTTTTGCATCCTTTTCACAGGTATGTGGAAAAAGCTTTCAGTTAGACAGTAGCCACATGTAATCCTCGAATGCCTATATGTATTTCATTTGTTTAGGAGGAAACTTTGGAGCAGAGAAGAAAGCTATGCCCCAGAAAGATTTATCGTCAGTGGACCGCATCCTTACAAATGCTGAAAAGAACCAGCTGACAACTGCAGATCGAGCCATTTATAATACAAAGTAAATCTTATTTTTTCTGTTGTAACAACTTTAGCATCTTGAAAGCTCTCATAAATTGGCAGTGCTGGTTGGAGATTAAGTTAGTATGTTAATGAAATGAAAAGACTTTTGGCTACTTACTGGTCAATTTCCAATCACAAATATTTGTAACCCATACAAAGTGTAATGTTCACTTTTCAACCACTCCCAGTTTAGTAATTTTACTATATAAGTTGTCATAAGTAGCCAATGTCATGCCTCAAAGGCCAGTAACAACCCTGTATCTATGACATGCATGCTGTAAAACCTATGTACTGGAAATTCAGGAAGTAAAGTCATTTCTTTAAAGCTGTAGAGCAGTGGGGACTATGCATAAACATGATGTGCATTTTCGTCATTTTAACCCACGCTACTCCTATTGTTATCACAGGAAGAAGAAAGTCACCAACTACATAAAACAGATTTGGCCATCAGGATCTCCAGCTCCAAAATTTTGAAATTGCCCCGAAGCAAATAAGAAATTGGTGCAGATTGTGGATCAACTTGCCAAAGATGAAGAGTTTAGCATGCCAAGACTAGGACTTCGAGCTAATGCTATAACACAGATAATCTGCAAACACATGGATGAGCGACAACAGAAGGAGTCGGAAGGTATTGAAGCTACTGGCAAACTGAATTTCTCATTGTGCAGCAGTGAAAGTGACACAGCAAGTAATACTAGTAGAGGAAGCACTACAGACAGAGAGGACAACAAATTTGAGGACTGCTTCAACACTGGTAAGCCATGATTGTTTATTTTAAGTGCCTTTCGTAATTTTATTTTACTTCAAAATGTTCCTTTCCTCATTTTTTTCTAAAGGTAAATAATGCACTTGTTTTTCAAATCCATTCCTATCTCCCTGAGCTGAATCATGTGAATTTTGGGCTGAAATCCTGTCTTTAAGGCTTTGAGAAACACTTCTTGTTGAAATAATGTCTGGAACATAATTAAAAGAATTCCAGTCTGGCCAAAGACACCTTCAATTTCACTTCAAAATAATTTTAACCCTTAAAGCCCCTGAATTAAAATGTGAATCTCAATGTGTTTTATAATATTAGTATTAGTCAGCTGTTCAAAAGTCAAAGCAATTTCCCATTTGTGATCATTTCCTGAATTCTCATAACCTTATCAATTATTATTTATTGATATTGTGAGGAGAAATCTGGTGTTGGTCAATCTTGAGTGTTAACATGAAAATGCTCCAAGCTATTTGCAGTGTATTCAAATCTGGAATTTTGTTGGTCTAATTGAGTCTCAAGTAAATAAATACAAGATTTTGGCAAAATTGCAAAAACTTTACTTTTGGATAGTGTGTATCCATCATTAGTTTCAGCTTGTAAACAGAGTATGTGAATGCAGGATTGCTCTGCCTAACAGGCCACATCAAGAATACACTTTCTTAATGTCCACACTTTAAACTGGCCACTTTTGTTTTTGTTTCAGATCTCACTTTAGCATCTGCAGAAGCCATCATTTTGGTTTGGCTGGGAAAGGTGAAGGTCTTCGATGCTCACTTGATGAAAGACGTCAGACCTCTTGCCAAGAGTCTCAGTCTAAAACTACTCCGAAACAAAGATAAAACTACTCATATTAGAGCCATTGCCAGTGTTCTTCTTAGAGAAGGGAAAGTCAAGACCAGCGCCCCTTTAAAGAGCATCACAAAAGATGATGTTCAACTTCAAAAATGAGGCTGGTGACCCATGAGAACCAAGTCAGTGAACTACATATAAGGGACATGTTTTCAGGTGTGCAAGATCCCAGCTTTGTATTTACCAGAGAGCGCTTTTTCTTTTTGGCTGAACTGTTTAGTTATGAGTGGCATGTTTTACCACCGAACATACTGAACTGTACGTGGTGTTAAAAGCTTGGCTATATTGACTGATCTTTTGAAAACTATGGATACGTTTAACAGGGAATCCTGTGAAATGTGCTTGTTGATGTTAAAGTGGAACATATGGTCATGTTGACTGATCTGTTGAAAGGCAAATAAGATGATGTTCAACTTCAAAAATGAGGCTGGTGACCCATGAGAACAAAGTCAGTGAACTAGTCTAAAGAAGGGACATGTTTTCAGGTGTGCAAGATACCAGCTTAGAAATTACCAGAGAGTGCTTTTTCTTTTTGGCTGAACTGTTTAGTTACGAGTGGCATGTTTTACCACCAAACACACTGAACTGTACATGGTGTTAAAAGCTTGGCTATATTGGCTGATCTTTTGAAAACTATGGCTACGTTTAACAGGGAATCCTGTGAAATGTGCTTGTTGACGTTAAAGTGGAACATATACATGGTCATGTTGACTGATCTGTTGGAAGGCAAATAAAGTGCTTTAGTTTCACGAAAATAGCAATTCTTTGTTGGATTTTATTATAGTTCACAATACATGACAACTTTGCGTCGATTTAAGTGTGTACCCACGTTTCGTGGGTCGTTAAGTATTCATTTATTCTTGCTATTGTTTAGACTCGTTGCCGATTCATCGGTGTTCACGTCGGATATCAGTCGGGAATGTAAGACAACTATAGAAATCGGTAGGCCCTTTGAGGAAATGTGTGACAATTTCCTTTTGTTTATCATCCGAGAACGAAGAATAGTTGTAACTCTAATCATTTCCCCTCGCATTCTTTAACCACACAACAAAGAATGCCGAATTTGGAAAGCATATAAAAATATAAAATTGGTTCGCGCTCACTCGTTGCATCGCTTTAATAACAGAACATTTCAGTTTCTTCTATTTGTATTCTAGAAGGCAACAACGCTTGTAATCTTTAATCTACTAGTATATTACATATATAATTTTATTGTAAAACAATAACCGTTTTAATAAAGAAGGCTCAGATGTGTTTTAAAATACCTTAAATTGAGTGTTTTAAAAACAATGCACGCAAGAGCCTGTGCACGCTCGCCAGTCTGCGTCAAGGTTCCCGTCGGACAGGGATTCAAAACGACTTTACCTCGATAGGATTCCTCCCCAGACGTTGCGATTCTTTCTAAACTAAAGTGTTATCTTTTTGTCTGTAAATGATATGTAAAGGATCTCAAGAATTCTCTGTTCTAAAACAATCTATGAATCACTTGAGAAGAAAGGGGATGCTGAAAAGTTTCATTCCAATTTTTATGGAGATATAGCTGAAAATGCCACCAGATACGTCAAAGGACTTACACAAAATGCAGCAACATTACTGGCAAAAAAGGTGGCAGACAGTATGATACTATTCTGGAAGCAAGAGAGGCAACTACAAACAGCGTAGCAGCTGAACTGAATGGCAAATAAAAGGCTGGGCTACAGTATATTGGGGGATATGTTGTTGCCATGACAATACTCTTGGCTCCAGTCTCTTTCTGTGAAACTCAGATGAAAGCCGCCAGCAAGCTATGGCCATTCTCAAGGCTGGAAAAGTTGTAAGTGGTGCCTCGCAAAAACTGGTCTCAGGTTTGAACAGAGGGGGACTTTGGTCAGTTACTTTGCCAGCAGAAAAGATTTTTTTGAACACTGAAAATTATTTTAGACAATCCACTTTAAATGTAGGCTTGCACAAAATTGACATTGTTAGCCTGACAAGGTTGTTATAAAATAATTACATAACAACCTTTTCAGGCTAACTTGGGGAAAAAAGCAGGTTCTTTTATGCACACCAATTATTGGTGTTTACTGGGATATTACATTAATAATTAATATACAAAATAATGAAAATTGATCTTACATAATTTCTTCACACAACTGGTAGCCATGCCAAGCTGAACCATGCAGCCTGACCTTTATTAATCACAGACTACATCAATGAAAGGAACAAATTTGAAAAGGTACATTCATAACAGGATGAAAAACTAGTCCAGACAAATGATTTGAAAACTGCAGCAACTCAAAACTGGATACAGATAAATCTCCCCAAAACAAACAGGAAATGGAAAAAACTAAGTTGCAGGAAGAAAACTACAAAAAAATAGAAGGGTGGGTGGGCAGGGGGTGAAATCTTTCACCACCGCTCTGTAAGATCTTGGCTGTGGTTTCGCTGTTTCATATTTGCATATTCAGCAGCGGTAAAGCTCCAAATCGCGGTTTCTTCTTGGTCTGTTTCTCACTTAAAACTACAAACAAAAGTACCAAGAACAGGATGAGGAAAACGATAAGCCAAACAAAGCAAAAATCGTAAACAATATGCATAAACGCAAATCATACGAGATGCCAGCGCCATACTTACATATTTCAACATCTTCAGCAACAAAATGCTCTTCACAAGTGAAAACTTAATCATTTTTTATCAGCTCCTTGAAAGTCTGCTCCAAATCTCTCTTCTTTTTAATTTCTCCAAGCCATTCGTCCCTTCACTTTGCATACGATTCGTCTTTCACCAACAGCAACTTCCAAATACCGATTTCTTTCTACCTGCGACTTGATCCGCAGCCAAATACTGCCCAGTTTTCTCCCGGCATAACTCCTACTAATAACTATCTTTTGAGACAGGCGGAAAACTTGAGATAAACAAGACTACTCATGAGTCACCATTTTGTTTGAGTGTGCAGGGTCATGATCACATGATCAAGCAAAAAGCATAACAAAGACATAGTCCTTTGAAGTTTGCCAGCTTTCATAACCATAACCTCTGCTAACTATGATTTAAACGACTTATGTGGAGGTGGCCCCTCATCAAGAATTTTGCTCAATTTTCATAAATTGTGAAACACAGGTTGGGTTAGATACACGAGTTACCTCGCCCCCTCTGGGTGAAACCTCGCCCCCTCTGGGTGAAACCTCGCCCCCCTCTGGTCGAACCTCGCCCCTTTGGTCGAACCGTGCCCCCTTCTGGTCGAACCCCGTCCCCTCTGGTCGAACCTCACCCCCTTGAGATGAACCTCGCCCCCCTTGGTCGAACCTTGCCCCGGTACCTAATTTGCAGACGTTAATTTTTTCTTTAGATTTGTCAGTTTATGGGAGAATTGCTTGAAGTTTTTATGGAATGTTGGCTATTACATTCTTTACCAGCCCATACAGTTTGGGGCCTGTTGATTAAGGGACTTGTTTTTTTTTTTTGGTCAAAGTAGCACAGAGATGTTGTTTATGTCAAGTAGGACTACTTTGAAGATGGTTTTTCTTTCTTAGCGTGTTGGTTTCATGTTCCCTCCCCCCTTGGTATTACCATAGTTAGGAATTTTCAAGGCAGATGGTCACTATCTTGCATTTGTTTAAGAGGGTTGTAAAGGCAATTAAGTGAAAATTTTGAAAGTGTCTTAAAGACTTTCTTTAACTTAGTTCATAGCTAAAAGAAGACTGGGCTCAACTTTGTCAGAGACTTGTGCCGGACAGTGGATATGCTTCTGTCGGTGGAAGGCATAGAAGCTAAAAAGGTGGGAAATGAAGCACCTGCAGAGAGCCTACAGACAGTCACAGGTCAAAGAGTAAAGAGAAAAGAAGAGAGTTACAAACAGACGAAGGGCAACAAAGCACCTGCAGTAAGAAAACAGAAAGTCACAAGCCATAAAGCAAAGAGAGACAAAGAGAGTGATGACAGCATGGAAGAGGCCTACGACCCGACCAAGGACTCAGACGCTGGAGAAAGTTCATCCGAAGATAGCTGCTCTGCAACTAAACACCCCAGTACTTCTAAGCGGCTGCCTCACGCCAAAAGAAGAAAACTAAGTGCCTCTCCCTCAACATCGAGATCGTCGCCAGCCACCAACACTACCTCACCATCTACATCGACATCACCCTCAGGAAAACGCTCTCACCATCAGAAGAAACAGTGCCCAGTGCCCAGTGCCCAACTGTACTTTCCGTTGTAAAAAGAAGTTACCTAAGGTTGCACGAGAACCTTATGTAACTCTTTTGACAGTTGGATTGCCTCTACAAAGTGATTTAAGGGTGCAAAATAGCAAAAATAACGGAGCTCAAAAAGGCATGTACTCACCCACCGAAGGCTTGTGCCTTATGAACTTCATGTAGTGTCACTGAAATATAACCCGAATGTAAAAAAATCGTAAAATATTGGGATTTCAACGGATTTTAACACAGTTTTCAGCAAATGACAGCTACAAGGCCATAAATTATGCACATTGCCATATTATGACCCAAACGTTAAAAATTTTCTTGCTGAGTCAGCATAAACGTTTAATAAATTAAGTCTATTTTTGATGATATACCTTTGAAAAGACCGACACCCTAAGTAGAAAAGAAATTTTTTTAATTTTTTTAAAAACTTGCAATTATTAGCCAGTAGAATATTATGCCTTTTCCTGCAATTTTGACTTCATAATATTAAAAACTAAATTTTTTACGATTTTTTGAAAATGGGGCAAAATTAGTCACCTCATCCCCCTACATTGGAAGTTTTTCTAAAATTTTTAAAAAGCTTTTGAGGGTTAGGCAAAAGTAAATATATGCCCAAAATCCTCACATTAAGACCTTTCCAATGGTGTAAAAATCTTTGAAAAATATTAAAACTACAGCTTAAAAATTGAACAAACATCCAAAGGATTCGCCCCCCTCAAGCAAAAAAAAAACTCTGAAGTAAAAAAATCATAAGAAAATTATTTTTCAACCAATCAATCCCAAAATTTACAGACACTTAGCCACCTTACTAGCCTATAATTATGCTAAGTTTCATATCTAAACCCTTAAGGACAACAGAGTTAGAGGGCATTGTATGGACATAAATCGTTTTCACTCTGACAGAGGTTCGAAATAACTTTGATGTCTTGTGTGCACATTGTACCTTTACTCCATTTTTTTGGGAAAGTGGGATTTTTTAGGTCGACATGGAGGGTTAGGTAAAAGTTCAACCGTGGAGGCCCTACGTATCTAATCTAAGGTCTACTTCTGAAATATGAGCGAAATTTTCAATTGTTAAAACATATTTTCCTGAGGCTGCACCCGGCCCCCCAAAATTGACTTTAAATATCTTAAAGGGGTTTTCTACAAAAAAGCTGAAATTTTAAACACATATGAACCAATAACCGCTCTACCTACACAAGAAGTTTCAAATCAATCAGACAAATTTAACATGTTATTTGGAGCACTTAAAGGTGAGGGGGGCGGGGTGACCACTGCATGCATCTAATTAGGGTTATAACTGAACGTAAAGATGGTTCAAACAAAACACATTTCAAATATGTCACTCCCGAGAAGAAAACACTCAAAAGTGCGAATTTGAAGGATGTGGAACAAAAACTTCGCAAACAAGGGGTATTGGAGCAGTTTCTAAAGGGGGATGAAATGTACAGCATAAACAAAAGAGAAATTGATTTGCGACAGCCATCTGCAAGCCGACCAATATTAGAAGATAAGCTCATTGATGATGATGACCCCGACTATAAACCACCTGCAAGAAAAGAAATGAAAAGGACTCACGCTGAGGACACAAAAGAAATGGTAAGCGATTTACTCACTCACTCCTCATGTAAGAATTTTTGGATCATGTGTACTTAAGGCATCTGTTGACCGAGTATCGGCCGATATGTCAGCCAAAACTCGGCCGACATATCGACCGACGTCAACCAACACGCATGCCGGCTGACACCTGGCCGATACTTCATCGCCACTCGGCTGACAGTTGACTGATACTTTACCGACACTTGGCGGATCATGTGCATGCCCACACTGATAATATGGCCTTTTAGTCTTGAGAGAAACAGGGCTGTAAGAATGTGCAGCTAAACGATGCACTGAAGAAGTTACACCAGACAGCCTTCGACCTCAACGCAGCAATTCGCTCAAGTATGTACCAGATGATCCTGGTGAGAATATATTATTATGTTGTTGCCATGACAATACTCTTGGCTCCAGTCTCTTTCTGTGAAAACCATTTGCAACCTTTTGCATTGGGACAGAGGGTCTTGCTCAGAACACACATGGTTCCCCATATTGTAAAGAATACTGCTTAAATATTTCTAGAGTTATTCTCGATTGAGTGTTCTGTTCTCTTAGTGAAATCTTCTTTACTTTGAAACGTCTTTTTTTGTCTTGAACATTGCCGAGTTTCTGCGTCAGTGAGTTTTTCGTGGGGAAGGTTTTGGATCTGAATACAAACCTCATTTTACTTGAGAAATGACGAAGGAGTTCACCCCGCATTATTCGTTTGTTTTTCGTTGCTTTTTGTCCAATTGTCAGTTTGCAACTTTCCATAGTGAAGTTAAAAATTGTCGGTACTGCATCTTTCTTGAGTACGAGTTGACAGAGATTGAAAGAGGGTTCCAACAAACTTGTTACTACAAGATTTTGTTCAAAGCTGTCTTCGGTAAAGTGTTGGGGTCTTGGGGGAACTGAAAGTGCTAACTTTTGATTTTGTGTGGTTTTCCTCTGAAGTTCACTGTGAACGTGAAACCAAAACAGTTTCAAATTTTCCGCATTTCTTGAGCTCACCAACAGTGATGTCACAAGCTTTATTTCTGGCAATTTTCCCGACCGCTCTACGATTATGAAGTATAAAAAATAGTGATTTAAACATTCCAATATCTCCGCAAACCTTTGCCCACTTCGTTTGAAACTTCGGAATATGTTTATTTTATACTTAGTAAACACATTGAACTCAAAGGGAAAAATGTCTAAATTTTGGTTCATTTGACCTTCAAAATCGAACTTAATCTCAGCCTCAACGTTCTTGAAATAAAGGTTCTTACAGAGAAAAGCTTATACATTCTTCGTAAGTTTGGAATGGCTATGACCTTCGGATTCTTATTCTTTTAACCATAGAAACAAGTATAATGATCTTTTGTTAAGACAAGTTTTTTTTAACTTCGAGCAATCAAGTGCGCCAGCGGCCAAAAATCCCATAAGAGCTTGCGCGTGCATTTTATTTTCAGGTCAGTACGGGAACAGTCAGCCATATTGTGTCGTGGTGGAGGGGCTCATTAAAGTTTTGTTGAGTGCAAGCGTTAGCCAACCATTTGGTAAGATTTTGAGTTATCCAACTCTGCTCAGAGATCCAGTCTAGAATTAGAGTGTCAAGACTTGTTTTTGGATTATTATGTGATTGTAAACCTATGATGAGTTTTTGTTTTATGTCTATTAAATAGTGCGAACAGCTTTATTTTGTCATTGCCTTGTTTGTGATTTGATCTGATATTCGAGGCAGTCGAGTTATGGGGAAGGAGCTCCCCTCTTACAAACTGGCGGGAAAACAAGGGCGGCCAACTTTTAAAAAAAAAAAAAAAAAATTTCTCCAAAGTACCTAACCGGTCCAATCTTTTGATATTGTTGCAAATTTACAAGTTAGCCTGTCGTCACTTGCGTTACGGAGGCCACTCGAGTGTTTGTTATCGGACTACTGTTGTCGTTACAGCTCGGCGAGCACTATCGCTAGAGCTTGCAAAAGGTACTTGTATTTCTTGAGAGGCCGAATATTCGTGGATAAGTTTCGTGTAGGGTTGATTTTTCAGCTTAGCTACTGCACACTTCTTTGGTAATAAGGTTCGTGAGACCCCCATTGTTTTGGAGTTCGAAGTCTTAGGGCGCTTTCCATTTGTTAGAACTGGCCGGTCGGACTAGTCCGTCCGTAAATGGAATGCGTGAGTTCTGAGAACTGCCAGAACTGGTTCTGGCCAAAGTGGCCCTGCTTATGGAGGAGGGCCGCTCAGTTCTCCCGGTCCGGCGCGCAACGCAACGCGGACATTGCGCGGGAATCCTACGAGTTGAAAATGGCGGCAGGTTCATCGCAGACTTGTGGTGCGTATAATAGATTTGTACCTAAATTGTGCATTGTTTTGATGGAGAACAAGATTGCTTTTAGTGAAGGTCTTCACAAGCAAATTTTATCTCATTACAGGACTCGAGAACAATGAAAAGCTTGTAACGTGGTCGTCAAAGAGCACTAAATTATTGATTTCGCTACGACGGGAAAAAACCGACCTCTTCGACAATGGCAAAGTACGAAGAAAAGTTGCATGGGATAAAGTTGCAGAGCTATTTAACGCTAACTCTTCGGTGAGAGTTACAGGAGAACAGTGCTCAAATAAATGGAAAAAATTAGAGGAGAAATACAAAAAGATAAGAGAGCACAACGCCAAAACAGGGAGTGACAAGAAGGAGTGCGAGTTTGAAGACGAGCTAGCAGAGTTTTTCCGGAGTGACCCAAAAATTATTCCCCCGGCCACAGAAAAGGACTATGTTTTTTATTTTTCAAGATGGTATAATCTAAATTAATAGTGAGCTCACTAATCAACTATTCCCCATTTTAACTGTATTTATATCAAAATTAAATAAATTAAAAAATAAAAAAATAATCCGATAGCAGCATAATCATTAATTTTGTTACAGAGACAAAGAAAATATGGAATCGCAAAATTGGCTGGTGCCAAAGTAAAGAAAGAAAAAATCAAGATAGCCAAAAAAATTAAAACCCTGCGAGCCAATTTCAACAAGGTCAAAAAGGAGATGAATGAAAGAAAGAAGAAGGAAAAAGAACTACATATTAGAGCCAAACAGCTGGCAGCACAGCTCACCCTACTAGCAAGAGAAATGCAGACTGTGACAAAAAACATTCAAAGGTTGCATCAAGAAACAAAAAATTGAAACGGAATAGACAGAAATTGGCGGCACAGTTTTGAAATAAAATAATATTATCTATATTGAAAAGATTTTCAACGAAATTTAAACTTCCAGAGCATCCTTAAGGATTCCAAATGATGTATTTATTAAAAACACTCAATTATACATGTTTTGTGTAAATGAATCTCTAAAGACAATCATGTCCGCTGTTTCAGGCCTGGGCGGGGAGCGCAGTTGGGCCGGGGCATCTCATCCTTTCGGGGAGGTAATGACAGGCACCACGACTCTCAAGACCTAAAACAATCAACAAAAAACATTCAAAGATAAGATGTTAAAATTTTTTTAAAAAAATCAGAAAAACCCTGTCCAACCCACCACTGAAGACGAGACTTTGGTCTCCATTTCGGGCTTCAACAGGAGAGGGGCTTAGATCTCAATTATTATGGTGCCTAAGTAAACTAGATCAAACCCTGTTTAAATTAAACTGGGTGGGGCAAGCAAAAACCTCCACTATTGCTATCACTCTTAATCACACTAAGGGGTCTCTGGGAATAAACAGTAAAGGCAGCTGGGAACTATTAACTAACCACAGCAAAAAAATTTTTTCAAGTCCTAAAACCCTTTCTGTTCATCTATTAGTCTCTTCGTTAAGGCTTTCGTGCACAGAAGCTGCTGTTCAGTCAGCCACTTTCTTCGGCTGAACTAGTAATGTAATATTCATTGGCTACTTACTCATTAATTTGGTGTAGCATGGCATGGGTCACAATCCCAAGGTGCTATCTTCCCCAAGAAAACAAGACTCCTTCAGATCTTAATATATATTTCTTTTTTTTTGGTGGGGGGGGGGGGGCTATTTTCCCATTTAAGCAATGGGTGCGAGTTATACTATTTACACTATTAACAATCGAACAGCTAGGCAAAACAGAGCATACCTATGTCTTCTAAGCTATTTCCTTTCCTGTCCAGGCATTACTGTGCTTCTGCGCAGTGTGGTTGTTCACTCCACCGTTCTTTCGTGTGCATGCTGGTGCACTTGACATCTGAAATCACACATCAAGCAATACAATTAAAATATTTAAACTAAAATAAACAAATTTAAATGACATATTCATTGTGACAGGATTATTCTGTCACTAAAACAAAACAAAACAGAAAATTTTGAAAAATTATTTAAAACCATCTCGCCAAACAGTAGAAAGGATGCACTTGCATCGGTCGGGTTTGTTTGTTTCGGTTGTTTGTTCAGGCATTACTGTGCTTTGGTGCAGTGTGGTTGTTCACTCCGCCGTTCTTTTGTGCACGTGCTGGTGTTCTGGACATCTAAAAACACACATTAAACAATTTTAAATCATCTCGCCAAACAGCAGAATGGATGTACTTGCATTGGTCGGACTCGTTTGTTTCGGTTGTTTGTTCAGACATTACTGTGTTTCGGTGCAGTGTGGCTGTTCACTCCGCCGTTCTTTCGTGTGCGTGCTGGTGCTCTTGACATCTGAGAACACACATAAAATATAAACCGAAATATTAAAACCAAAAATCCCGAGATTTCAAGATTTTAATATATAAAATGGCATACCCAACGCGTTGGAACTACTCCATCGCTAATGAACAAAACAAATGAAAACAAATCTATAAAGACAATCATTTCCCCTGTTTCAAGCATAAGCAAGGAATGAAATTGGTCAGGGTTATTCCATCGCTAAAACAAAGCTAAAAATTATTCAAAACCATCTCGCCAAACATTAGAATAGATGTACTTGCATCGGTCGGGTTCGTTTGTTTCGGTTGCTTGTTCAGGCATTACTCTGCTTTGGTGCAGTGTGGTTGTTCACACCGCCGTTCTTTCGTGTACGTGCTGATGTTCTGGACAACTAACAACACACATTAAGCAATTTTAAATCATCTCGCCAAACAGCAGAATGGATGTACTTGCATTGGTCGGGCTCGTTTATTTCGGTTGTTTGTTCAGGCATTACTGTGTTTCGGTGCAGTGTGGTTGTTCACTCCGCCGTTCTTTCGTGTGCGTGCTGGTGCTCTTGACATCTGAGAACACACATAAAAATAAAAACCGAAATATTAAAACCAAAAATCCCGAGATTTCAAGGTTTTAATATATAAAATGGCATACCCAACGCGTTGGAACTACTCCATCGCTAATGAACAAAAACAAATGGAGATTTGATCCTTTGTCTTGTTCATCAAAAAGAGTAAATGCAAACATATTCATGCATGCATGTACTCTTTTTAATGAGCAAGACAAAGGATCAAATCTCCTGAGTATCATCACATGATCTGTACTGGGAAAACAAAATGTACAAGCGAAAAAGGTCTATTTCCTGAGCTGGGGGGCTGCAGTCCCCTTGCTCGCCTAACACCCCTCCCCCTCCTGTCCCCAGCTCATATGCCTATGCTATTTATCCCTTGTGAAGATCAATTAAGGACTTTGAGAACCAATTTGAAACCCTTGTCTGCCTGGTCAATTGATCACACACAATTATCTGAAGCAGTTCTTGGGCACAACCTGGTATGAATTCGGGTATAGGTTGTGGTATCGGATAGCAAAAAAAAAAAAAAAGAAATTAAAATATTCTACATTCTGTGAAAAAAGAGAACCCAATTTTACAATATCAACCAACAACAACAATAATAATAATAATAATAATAATAATAATAGTACCGGTAACTATTTCTATAGCGCTCTTATCCTATGTTCAAGATGCTTTACAATCATGTGAACAACAGCAATATTGAGTTAAGTCATCCACATCAGCACATGAACAAACATTTCTAGTAGCCATAATATTAACTTGACACTATTCCATTGTAGCGCTACAACTTTCATTAGAATATTCTATTAATTTACCTGAAGGATAATTGAATGACCTTTCAGTCGATTAAGATATGATTGCGGATGCTGGGAAGGCGTCTTGATAGGGATGTGGCAGCCATCAATGGCACCAACAACTCGTGGAAAACCACTCAAACGTTCAAAACCCTCTGCTACCTCTACAGCTTTAGCACCTTATTCAAAAGAAGAAAAGACTTGTATTTGTTACATTCTAGCATGATTTTTATAAGACTTGAACTAAAAGAATTTGGAAAAGAAATATTTGTTTCAGATTAGCGTTGTTCAACCTCAGTTCGTACTTCTATGTTGACATATTTTGATTCGTGACTGTACGGGAAAACAGTTGCACGCACACAATAATGTAACAGTTTCATTAATTAATTAATTTGCGTATTCTCGACAAACATTCACTGTAGATCATCTGTGGTTTTCTCGTAGTATAAAAACCAATATTGCAGTGTTACCTTTTGGCCACTGAATAAGGTCTGCCCGAACATCCACAAGAGCTCTTACAACCCTTCCAATGCACCGCGACACACTTGACATTGTAATGTCGAAACGATCGGATATTTGACGGCAGGTCTCTTGGTTCGCCAGGGCCCAAACAGTCACAGCTATCTGCTTTCTTGCTTCAATGGGTCGCCTGCCAAATACATTTCCCTTTGGGATATGTTCACTTGGTGATAACAATTGAGCAAGTAATTCAAATGTCGAGGATGTCATCCGAAAATGGCTCCTGAACAACCTCGTTCCCAGGGTCCTCTCTCTACATTCGAGAAAGTACCCTGGTTACGGCTGGTCACGTGTCTATGCATGCCAACTCAAGCCGACACTGCATGCCAACACTGTCTAGGGAGGCTACAGACGTAAATATTTTGAAAAGGAAGCAAGATATTTGTCGGAGATCTTGCCTGGCCAGTGCTTCGACTCTACCTGAACTTCTATGAGTATGAGATGTTGATTGAGGGGGAACTTTGCTTATATTTCACTGCTCTTTTAAAATAACCGTAAACAACCTGCTTCGGATCAGTTTAATTAGTTTTCACACCAGTTTAATTAGTTTTCACACCAAAAGAATTAAGCTTAAACTAGATGTAGCTCTCGCTAAGTGCCAACGAGCAACCATTCAAAACAAATAATAATTGTTGCTGAAAACAGGGTCATGCTTTGTGCACGTCACTTTTTTGTAGTCAAGTATTCACGTCAAATGTCTTAAATTGTGATGTAAATATTTCTTTGATCGCTTTTTGCTGCGGTGACAAAGTGTCAGAACAAAGTGGGCTCACTGGCAGATGTCGAGTTTACTCTCGTGTGGTGTGGGTCTCTGGCCGATAGTTTGTTACAGTTGTCGTTTGTTTTAGCTTTGGTTTGATTTAATTCAGTCTAGTTTTTTTGATTGCTTGATGTCTGCTGCCTTGTCTAGATTTGGCACACTGGCCGAGTTTGGCACGGTGGCCGAGTACTCTTTTGGCTCGCTGGCCGATTGTTGAGCTTGCTAGCTCGATGAATATACCACTGACAATGTCACTTAACTAAAGTACACTCACTTAGAATTGGAAATAAAAACAAATAAACCTTACAAAAGCTGGTGTCATGCAGACCTAAGGCCCCTCGAACTATTTTTTAAGAAAATACAGTATCTATATTGTAAACTCGTCTCCCTGCTCGTATCACGTTTTGTTTTATCGTCACGCAATGTTCATAGGCAGCAGCCAGAAAGAAGCGAGATATTTATCTTCTCCGGTTTATCGCTGTCCGGTTTATCGCGCATGCAAGGTTTAAAATAACAGCTGATATTTTGACGGCATTTGCTGGCGAATTTTTTACCGAAGAAATAAAAGACACAAATTCGCTATTTGTTGTTCAAATTGAAGTCAGTTTTGTATCCATCCACCAGACGCGACAGCGATAACCGAAGAAGATGAATATCTGGCTGTTGCCCTTTTCAAAAGGGGTCTGAAGTTTCAGGATCTGCGTTGGGTGTCATAAAAACTCAGACCCCGGGAAACAAATAAAGAAAAAAAAATTAAACTCGATCTAATCACCTATCTCTTATGGTCTCGCAATGTTCATAGGCGTCAACAGTCAGAAAGGTCGAGATATTTATCTTTTCCGGTTTATCGCTGTGAGTGTCGCGTCCCGTGGTTACAAAAGCTGACTTCAATTCGCCACTCTGCCTCTAATTTCTAATTCTTCGCCGGGTAAAAAAATTCGCCGGCAAATGTCCTCAAACTTGATTTCAACACCGCTCGATGAATGTCAAAGCTGGTGAGCATCGACGCTCAGAGCTATGCGGCCTTGACGTTACAATCTCTGCGCGCTACGATTGGCCCGTTGCATGTCTTTTCCACTACGTCATTGGAATCTCAGGAATCTTACCTTACAACAGGAATGTTACCTTACAAACATTCTTTCGATCACTCGAGATTTCTACCGCCTGCACAGTACTTACGCACGGCTCTATAATGCTGCCGCCTCGCCAGCCTCGAGTCTTCGCTCGGCTGGCTCGTTGGCAATAACCGTGAAATTATCGATAGGATACATTCAACTATTCGACTTGAAGTTTCTTTCTTGACCAAAAATTGGATTTACCGCTAAACAGTTTTAAAACAAAAGCCGCTGCATTTTGCAAACGCACGATCGAAATCATTGTTGTCAAGTTGTTTATAAAATTCAAATTTTCACAGCAAGAGAATCAAATAATCGTCAAACTTTCGAATGGATGAATTCAATCAAATCAATCAAAGCTAGTCTCTGCCAAATATTTTTTTCGCTGCAAGAGAAGGGAATAACCGTCAAACTGTCAATGGGAATAATTAACTCAAATCCAAAACTACCTTTGAAGGCGAACATACAACGTATTTGACACTAAACGAATGAGTAAATACCTACGTATACGTTGTGATTTCGCCGAATGAAAATAAAATTAAGTTCACCGCGCGATCCATTTATTGTTGTGGTTTTCAGTTCCAAGTTTTTTTGCCAAATTTTTTCACCGCCACAAATTCCAAAGACCGTCGAACTGTCGATGGGAGAAATTCAGCCAAATGTGAAGCTAACCTTTTAGCCGAGCATTGAACGCATTGAACTCCAATATGAGAATGCCTTCGCTGTGAGTTTTGCCGATTTACAAATTCCACTCCCTACTGGGCTCAGTGGAGACAAACTTTAACTTTCCAGCCCCTCCCTTCAATCACATCTCTGGAATCTGCTAAAATCTAGCAGACACGTGACCAGCCGTAACCAGGGTACTTTCTCGAGGTAGAGAGAGGACCCTAGGAACGAGGTTGGCTCCTGAAGCCGGTCAAAAAATTTTAACATCGAGCTACTGGAGGTCATCTTCGGATGTTGCGTAACGAACACTTACGATGATCACACGATGTCACCGGATGTTGGTATTAAAATAAAGTAATCATTAACCAGAATGTTGTCCGGTCTCAAATGGCGGCAAAGTTCGATTTTTCTATTTCGGAAAATTACGGCTATGTTGACAGTTTTGAGAAAGTTGAAAGAATAAAACGCGATCACGAATTAGACACGACCACAAAATACGCTTTATTCAAAGCTCCGAAGGATTTCGGTCGAAAAGGTAAGGAAATAGCTTATAGTATTTGACATTACACAGTATGACCCGAGTACCGGCGTCAATAAGAGGTTAAATTTACATTTATAGTGCTTGCCGTCGGGAAAAGCGATCCCGAAATTCTTTCACGTTCCTTTTGCAGTTTTTATGAGTTGGGCAATTTTTTTTTCTTCCACACATTTTGTTTTACGGAACTCAAAGGATTTAGTTGGGAATGTGAAATTATTTCCTGACTTTGAAATGAGTAGAAAATGTCACGTCACAGCCGCCAAAAATTAAACAGAGAGACATCCGCGTGACTAGTGGCAGATCCAGGCATCTTTGTTAAGTAGAAAACACATAAAACACATTTGGCATTAAGGAGAAGCCTGCTGTAATCTTCGCGAAAGTACCTCCTGTAGGTCGATGTGCAAAGCAGTTGACCTCGGTGAATGTTGCTGAGCCGGTCATAAACGTAGTCACCCTAAGGTTAAACGCTACACATAACATCAAATATAGCTAGTTGGAAAGAATTTGCTGATAATCTGTGTTTAGAGGAAAAAAAGATGTAAGAACAAAATTAATGTCCCTAAGCTAGAGTACCTCCCGTAGATAGATGCGCGAAACAGTTGACCTCCAGTAGGTTGAAGGAGGTCAAAAGTTGAAGCCGATTAGATCACTATTGATCCAACGTATACGAGCAGGATCATCGTTCCGGTTGCTTGCTTTTAAAACATTCAAAAGTTGAGGACTATATCAGATATTGCTAGTCTACATAAAAAATGGTGATCATCTGTGTTGCCCAGAATGCCGCGACACATCTGGGAACTTTTTGTGTGTGCCGGCGCTAAAATTCAAAATCGTTTCAGGTAGAAAATGTACGAAATGTATCTTATATAAATTTTGGCGAAAGTACCTCCCGTAGGTAGATGTGCGAAACAGTTGACCTCCAGTAGGTGGATATTGCCGAGTAATCGTGTAATGAATGTTTGCGAAGGAATAAAAAAGTTGGGAACTATATTAGATATTGCTAGTCTATATAAAAATGGTGATCTGTGTTTTCAGCCGTAGAAAATGTACCTTGTGAAAAATTTGGGAAAGTACCTCCCGTAGGTAGATGTGCAAAACAGTTGACCTTCAGTAGGTGGATATTGCCGAATGATCCTGTAATGAATATTTGGGAAGGAATAAAAAGGGTGAGGCTAAATCGTGTGGGTGGGTGTTTCGTGGGTCGTGGGTCGTGTTTGTTTGAAGATAAAAAAATATATGTATTAGCTCCCTCAGTGCTCGGTCCAAATTTGCAATTGCCCTCTCACGAATTAATTTCCCCGAACTCCTTTTATAAAGCGGGGCAAGTTTCTAAAGAAACTGTGGTGCTGCGTCGGTGGGAGTATTACAAGATAATTTGGTTTTATCAACTGGGTTGATAATGTGAATTGTCCACCGTAAAGAGATTCGGAAGCTGACGTTTCGAGCGTTAGTCCTTCGTCGGAGCGAATCGAATCGAATCGAAGCGAATCGGATTCGCTCCGACGAAGGGCTAACGCTCGAAACGTCAGCTTCCGAATCTCTTTACGGTGGACAATTCACATTATCAACCCAGTTGATAAAACCAAATTATCCTTTTATAAAGCGTTGAACGAAGGAAAACTGTCTGGCATTGTTCGAAAGTATACGATTAACATGGGCGAACTTTTTTTTTTATCTTCAAACAAACACGACCCACGAAACACCCACCCACGACCCGACGCCGATAAGACAATGTCAAATAAAAACCTTGTATAATACCTTATACAAAAGTTATCTATTTTTTCGATGAAAACCGCATACAGATCGATATGTAAACGCAATAATTGACCGCCGATAGGTAGATGTTGCCGAAAATTAATGTTCCTATTGTAATGAAAAAGCGCCTAGTTGGATAAAAATCATATGTGGAATATTTGGAAGATTTAGTATAAAACTTTTTCCTTTTGTCAACTCCCAATTACCGAAAAATCTTGAGGTGTAACTATGTTAAAAAACGACGTCAATCACTACTCTTCACGTTATTATATTTCTCAGTTTTGGACACGCATGGCGTGACTCCTGTGACGGAAGTTTCGCAATATCCGACAAGTAGCCGAAGATGTTTGCGAAGATGAGCTCCGAAGATAACCTCCAGTAGCTCGATGTTAAAATTTTTTGACCCCTGAAGCCATCGCAGTGATAGCGGGGAACCGTGATTTCGAAATAGTGAGCAATTCTCGCTAATTTGCGCCGAGACAAAATACAAATAACTGAAAAAAATACAAATTCGTCTTCTGCATCGTTCATAAAAAGAGCATCCTCCTCCTCCGACGAGAGAAAGTCGAGAAAAATTGTCGGCGGAATGTTGCAAATTTGCGTCGCTAAGTCCGCCATATTGTTTACATCAGCTCTTGAGTGTCCTGCGTGTATGTCACGCAAGGATCGCGTGGGTAATTACGCGAACCGGCCTTGGCCTTTCCATTTAGACCGGTAAGAACCAGTTCTTTAGGGCCGGCCAGTTCTAACAAATGGAAAGCGCCCTTAGAACTGAACTGTGTAGTTTGAAAAAGTCGTAGCATTTTACCAAGTGAGAGTTTATTCCGTTTCCCACTCGATACATTTTACTTCTCATTTAAGAGTGTTTCCTTTACAGTTACCCCTTTAAAATTAACGCAGCTTGAATTGTCAAGTTTCAATTTTGATTGTTGAGTTGAAGTTATTAAATTTGCCACAACTGTTTCATTTTCCAGTTCTCTGGAATTAAGTCTAGCTTATATCAAAGTTAAAAAAAAAGTTACTGAGTTTGATCTTTGTTGAGAATTGAAAAGAACAGTCCCAACTTAGCTTCAGAGATTGTAAACAATGTCTTCATCAGTATTTTAATTGTAGTATATGTAAAAAAACCTACAAGGAAGGAAGAATCTCGTCCCATAAATGATGTTAAAGGAAAAGTGATGGGACGAACATGCCAATCCTGTAGGAATACCACTATCCGCCTTCGATGTTCAGCGTCTAAATGTACAACTCCCCAGTACAAGCTAAAACATTTAAAATCACTACCAAAGTCAGTAGATGGTTTGCCCCCTGAAGCTAAGAAAACCTTCCTTGAAAATGAGTTTGGCAGTGTGGTCCTCATAAGCAGTCTGAGGTGCTGTGGCGCATGCTATGTAAGGTCATCCAGCGTAGACAAAAGTGTTCCACAGCCCCTGTCTGCAAACAATTCAGTTCAAAATCAAGTTGGTCGTCCCTCCGTATCATATGAACAGGCATCAAAGGGAACTCAGCAGAGGATTAGAAACAAACTTAAAACCTGTGCAAGGCAAAAAGTGGCTGAACTTAAAACAGAAGTTGAAAACATGGGTGCCTCGTATGAAGAGATCTGCCAGGAAATTCTTGAAGGCCAATTTGATGGGGTACAGGTAACATTCATGTTTCCAATCAAAGCCTTCCTTTTTTTAACTCAAATAGTAAAATTTCACCATCCTTAATCTACCTTATTAGTTGGTTTTCCAATTTATTTGGATTGATAAGGAAAAGGTTAACAAAATTCAAGAAGCTC
>CAXHUQ010000367.1:30000-42500 GCA_964020085.1 Micromussa lordhowensis
TTCCTGTGACGTGCAATCAGCCTGAAAACCCTGTAACGCAAGGCGCAGGCACCCCGCCGCTGAAACAGCCAGACAAGCTAAGTGTACAAAAGCCACTGGAGGCCAATAAAGATCCCTCACCAGCACGTGTGAGGCCCACACGTACTCAGAGGCCACCAGAACGTTTAAAAGACTATGTTTGCTATTGAACAATGCATGTTGTCAAGCTTACGCCTGAAAGACAATATTTACCTGAACAATGCATGTTGCTATGTCAAACTTTTAGCCTTATTTTTCATTTAGCCAATTTCATATATTCGCTTTAGTTTCTCTTTTCAAAAAAGAAAGGATGTTACAATATGTTATAAATAGCTCGTTTACTTCGTAAGTCATGTGACACTTGATTGTAATATAATCATCGCATGACTCTTTAGTTCTGATTCTCGTGTAATTCACTAGACGTGCTACATCACGATAGCTTACAATAAACTTTGGTGTGACTCCTGAAGAGCCGTTTTTCTGTCTCCTGATAGTAGACAAAACAGCGCGTGACACATCTGGAGTGTTTTTTGTTTTGTAGAAGAATGTACTTTTACTTGCTAGGCTGAACAGGCTCATATTTTTGGGTATTTATTTGCCAAATTTCAGCCTGTACTAGGTTCTTATATGACTGTGAGTTTTGACTGTATGCATTTTTTCCTAAAGTAGAAATCTAATCCAGGCAATCAACAGTACTTTTTTGCATTCTAATAATCAGATCAGAGTCAGTAGTTATTAGTGACTAATTCAGGAAATTTTTCCTTTCCATTTGATAGTTAAAAAATAAGAGCACAATATTTTTCACTTTTCTCAATACTTTGCACAAATACTGGCTTAAGCAATGTTTTGGAAACATTATTGTACATGTAGACATGCAAACCTCACCCCTCACTCTAGGCGGTGCTCCTTAGTTCTTATTAGAATCAAAAAGTAAAAGGTACAAGTAGCAACCCATTGTCTTAACCTCTTTCAAATTCCATTCAGGAAAAAGTGAATGTTCAATCTTATTGTACAACATGGAAATGCTAACATCGTGGAGGGCTAAGCTCTCAGCTACTCCAGAGAGAAGCCTGGAAGTTGCAAACGTGTAGAATTGTTGAGCTGTGTGGCACAGAAATACACAAATAAGTAACTTAAGCAAATGTTCAGGTTAACTAACAGTCAAGGAGAAGAAGTATCATGTACAAACTAAAGCTAGACTTCATAGTAAGATGTATGGTCCAGGAGCGGCACTTCCTAAAATAAGGAAATAGGAAATACCTCGAAGAGGGGTTCTCTGTAAATAGAATGTACCACCAGTACATGGAAAAGCATGAACCAGAAGTCTATCTACAGAACAAGGAAATTTGGTAAAAGGTAGGTATACACTTAAGCAAAAAACAATATCAGAGTTTGATCAAATTTGCTTCGGTTGACAAATATAACTATTTATTGCGTTTTCCTTACTCGTTCAAAAATGGATACAATAATTTAACTACACTAACGTAAATGGCTAAGAACAAAGGAAGCTTCTTACGTTTGTTAGCTCGATTCAATATTGCTGTTTGTTGTTGTACTTCAAATCTGCCTTATTACACTTGGAGCAATTAACTTCATGAAGTACACAAGTAAAGTTCTGTATGGATTTAAGTTGCCTTCCCGCCTTAAAAAGGACAAGGACAGCGACAGAAGTGGTCGAGATGCTCTCCATAACATTTTCGTTTAACACAGGAATTATCTGATCCCCACTCCCCATGTTTCATTTCTTGCCACCCCCTTTCCCCCCTTTCCAGTTGTAATCAAGTGACAGTGTCCACAAAGTGTGTTTCAAGATTGAAAGGGGGGAAGGGGAGCCAAAGATATAATTTTTCAAAAATGGAATAACGCTTGATAGACAGCATTTGCTTTGCTGAAATGTCTCAGATCTTTTGTCCCGGATGGTCAACTTTAGATACTCTGTGCATCCTTTCCCTGCTTTTTAGGTCCAGACAAGAGAACCGTTTTCCCGCCTCCATCCCGAAGAAACTGAAGATATCGCTGTATACGTACAGGAACATCTTCAACACGGACTTTAACCTAAATTTTGGCCTACCACGAACAGATACGTGCGCCAGGTGTGAAGCTCTAGACATGGCATTGTTGTCCTGTGGTGAGGAGGACAAGATTAACCGCCTTCTAGAAGAGCATCGAGAACACCAGGAAAAAGGGGAAAGGGGAAAGTGGATACGAATCCAAGAGGAGAGATAAGCAGTGCACTCAACAAAGCTGGAATGGCAAGACCCACACCCTTGGAGAGAACAGCACTTCAAAAGATGCAATTGACATGGTAACTTTTGACTTTCAGCAAAATCTGCCCATGGCACATCTTCGTCATAAAGACATGTTCTATTTGAGACAGCTATGGACATACAATTTTGGCATTCACGACTGCATTACTGAACAAGGGTATATGTTTTTATGGAGCGAGACAACAGCAAAGCGCAGTTCATTGGAAGTTGCGTCATGTCTTCATAAATTCTTCAGAAAATTCAAATCAGGAGCAAGGTTAGTCGTTTGTTGCTTTACACTCTTAAACAAAAAAAAACTGTTAACCTTGGGCAGGCAAGGAAGCAACTACCCTGGTCCCAGAGGTTGTTAAAAAAAATTATTAGGCAGGGAGACCACTACAGCATAGCCAATTACAGCAGATTCCTCGTTAATTATTTATATAAAAAAATATTTAAAAGCTGAAATTGTTAAAAATGCAGGATTTGTAATGACTTTGAAGCTGTGAAGGCGGAAAATTGGCGATGTTACCCGGGATTTTACTGTCATAAGCATGCTTAATTTCATTAAAAGATGTGTAAACTATATAATTATGATTTTTTTTGTAAACAGTTGACAGGCCACAAGTTTAAGAACGTTCTCAAAACATGATCTGGCAAAGCTGCCTAAGCTAAGAAACGTGACTAGTAGAGTAAAGGGGGCTTAGCTTTTAAAGAAATTCTTGTGGTGTGGTACTCCAAAATTGGACTTACCAACTAAATCCATTAGCAGTGGCCAATTTTTATTATCAGCTCAGTTGATAAAACCACTAGAGTAAACCTGTCAATATTTTTTACTTGACAGGTCACTTGTGAGTTATTCTGATGGTTGCTGCGGACAAAACAAAAATCTCACAAAAATTGGCTTTTATAATGAAATGGACCAAAATAGAGTGTATGAAAGAATCGATCACAAGTATCTAGAACGAGGACACATATTTAGAAAATGATCGAGATTTTGCGCAAATCGAGAACAGAAAGAAAACATTGACCCAGTATTTGCCGCAAGACTGGGTGGAATTCATGAGAGACGCCAATGTAACGAAGCCATTTGAAAAGGTTTGTGAACGAGAAATACAAGATGGCCGCAAAAGATCAGGAGGGAAAGTGAGTTCAGCTCAGGGACATTCACTGGTTGAACTTTGGATGGGGAGAGGAAAAGGAAGCAGGAAACATGACCCAGAAACATAACCCAGACAAAGTGTGGGTAAGATTTTGTTTAAGTGAGGATGAACCTTAAAATAATGCGGCCAGGGCAAACCACAACGGGGCAATCAATTCCACGGCAACTTTACCAAGGACAGGTTCTACTAAAAACTGCCAAAGTAAGAGACTTGCAAAAAATCGCCGCACAATTTGCACCACCCCTTCAACATACATTTTACTTTGAACTAAAGGACAATGGCTCAGAGGATGGGAATTCTACGGACGAGGACACTGTCAAATAAAGTAATACTCAAGTCAAATTCCAATAAATTTATTGCTCTGGTCAATCACTAAAACGAAAATGCGAGCAAGTCACGGTCGGTGGGTTCTGTTTCTCACTGGCTTGAGAAGTGGTGCGAGTTTTACAAAAATTGGAATTTGACTTAAGTATATAAGTGTAACAAAAGATGACAAAAAGTTAACCTTGAGAAGAATTACGAAGTGTAAAATATTATTTTTTATGGTCGTCTAGTCACTAGGACTAGACACCCCTCCCTGGGGGTACTCCCCTATATGAGCTATATAGATATGTGCGGCCCCAAAGGGAATGGTTTCTCAGTTGGTTTGGTCATAAATAGGGTATCAATTTTAGTTGATTTTAGCCACTTTGGTCACAAATAAAATATTTGGGTATGGATTTTGCACTCTAGCCTTGATATGGGTATTTTGTTTAAGAAGCCATTTTTTAACTAAAGAAACAAAATGGACTTCATTAGAAGTTAGGACACACCCTACTTTTCTTGAGATTTTGATTTCAAAATATGATTTCGGGCTCATTGAGTTACCAGGTCTTTCAAGAAACGGTCCCCAGATCATAAATAGGGTAGGGAATATGGCAGATTTTGGCCCACCCAATTTTTCCAGTTGTACCCCTCCCAGGGACCAGACACACGTTTCACAAGTAAACGTCATGTATAATAAAATAACTTAAATGGACAGTCTTGTCACTAGGACAGTCACGTGTTCCACATATAAATAGTCACGTCAAATAACATTTTAATGGATGGCCTTGTCACTAGGACAGCCACACGTTCCACATGTAAATAGTTATGTGAAATAACATTTTAATGGACGGTCTTGTCACTAGGACAGCCACATGTTCCACATGTAAATAGTTACGTGAAGTAACATTTTCAGTAACTTCTGTCTTTACTGGCAGTTAGCCTTTATTGTGAAAGAACCAATCCCTTGCTATCTGCACGACACTTCTGTTGCTTGTCATGTTCTTATGCATTGTTTGGGCTCATTAATTTCTTTTGCATAATATGTTTTCAAGTTCAAGGGGCAAAATGTGAAATTTTCTGTGACATGTTGTTTACTTGCATTCTAAAATGATGCGATAAAATGTTTATCCACACCTGAAAGTTAAAATAACTGAAATATTTTATCCTGACACTTTAATTTTCTCAGAACACCTTTATATCTTCCTAGTGAGGCTTCCCTGTACATGGAAAGAGAATATTTTCGCAGCTGGTTATCTATAGGAGAAATACCCCACCTTATTACATTGAAGCACCGCCCTTCTTTTAGGTTTTTAACGCTTCCGTTTCTTATTTTCAAATAAATGAACATTGATACTAACCAGTGACAATTTCTTATATCTGCTTCAACTTTCTGTTTGCCTGTATATTGTCTATCATGTTACCCATCAGGTGGCATTGAAATAAAAGTATTTATAAAAGCTTTAGTTGGTTGGAATCAACTACACTAGTTCAGTAAGCTATGACTTCAATCTGAAGGAAGATATGTATGATCTGTGGATTGACGGATGGTCATATTCTGATCAACTGCCCTTACAAGTGTACATTTTGCGGTGACTCTGTTCAGCGATGTGACTGCCTTAATTCCAGTTTGACCAGCGGGGTAATGGCCTCCGAAACACCAGAAAAGGACTGCAGAAAACAAGGAGGTGACGACAGTCATCCTCTTAAGCCGGGCCCTTCAACATCAAAAAGGAAGGCTAAAGACGATGATGGCTAAGGTTTGTGTAGTCTTTTATTTAGCAAATAAAAGCTGTATCGGGTCTTTTGTTTCTGAATAATCTTATCGCGGAAAGGTAATCAACAATTACTTGTAATGAAACAGGGCTCCCGAATAAGGTCATTTCATTGCTGGCACATTGTACACAACATTCAAAATTCCATAACTTCTGATAAATTTATGAAGTTCCTCGACTGACTTTGTGTAAGTTGCAGTTCCTTAAATAACTTTGAAATTAACAATGAGAAGAGAGAGTTTGACTGCATGAATTCCAAGCTAGAAAGTAACCAAGACCCCTTCATTATATAGACTACTGCATGATCTCCGACTCATGTAGTGCTTGGTATGCAACTTTCCCATACGACTAAATTCCACAATGAATTAGTTGTAATGTTAATATTGATGTTCACAATTGCGAGACAGTATCTAGTATTCCGCTTCTCAAAACCCTTATCCTATTTATGACCTGACCCTCAATCAATACCATGTTTCAGACTTACTTTATACTTAGTTTCCTAGTTCAGAACGATGTTAAAGACATCGTGAAGGGTTTTTAGTGATAATGAACGATTATGACGCTGGTAGTAATTTGCAGGAATCGACGTGGGGGTCTGCAGGAATCCTACGAGAATTAGCCAATCAAATGTCTGTTTAGTTAAGAAGTGATCATTGAAGTATGACAGTCCAAATTTCTCACATTCTACGCGGCGTTCAGTCTTCTTATAAAGTAACGTAGTTATTATCTCTGTTCTGTGGATTATGCCTCCGAAAAGAAAAAATTATAAAGGTCGTAGTCCCAACGTGCTGCGGTACATCGAAAGCTGTGGAAACGAAGAAGATATAGGGAGCCTTCTTTCTTCAAACCTCGCTGCGGGAGCAAGGCTTGCAGCCGAAAACGAAAGCCAGGCACACGACGAAAAAACGAGTCGGACCTATGAGCTCCAGTTTATGTCGTTGGAGCGTTTTGCTCAGCAAAATGGAGATGACGCTGTTTTGTTTGGCCCCAACAAAAGGCCGTTTTTAGCAGCAACAATCCAGACCTATATGCGTAGGTTTGTCAGTTTTATTTACTATTTGCGGCTAGCAAAATGTCATGCGAAAAAAACTAGGCATTTTTCCTGTGTATTAAGTCTCTCTAAACTTAAAAACTGTCGTAGCTAAATTATATTTAGTGAATTTAGAGAATCTCATACACAATTGGGGAAATAGAAGCTGAAGCTTCGGTCAAATTTTGTGCCGTGCTCGCGTTTAGTCGCGTTTAGTCTTCAGCTTGTCTCGACAAACAGAGAACCAGAAGGCTATCAGCCCAGCTTTTAATACCAAAAGTCAGAATGTACCGACCATACCAGTCAATTTGTTTTGTGATTTTTCGCTAAAAACTAATCTCTGTTAGTCTACTGTCGTGTATGCCATGTAAAAATATATTCATCTGGCTACACAACCCTTATAAATAGTGGCAATATTCCTTTGAATCCTACCAGTTCAGAGTGACTGTAAGCACCTCAAGCTGCTTGAAACTTTTGAAGACTTTACTTTCAAGAGAATGGAAGAATCGTGCAGTTGAATGCACTACTGATTTTCACACCTTCGTGGCAACTTGAAAACTTGCAGTAATTTCCTCCATTTACAGCTCCTCAGTACATTTGTGTGGTGTTTGTTTGCGATACATTTATACTGATTTGAACCACTCAATATTGAGGTCTGTTATTGCCATTTAAGAGATTCTCATTAAACTTCACTGTTAAATTCTGCAAGTCAATTATTTAAGGCAGTTTTGTTTGCTAAAATAAAAATGGATGTTGAAGTTGTAGCTCAAGTTCATGGATGATGATATCATGCATGACTTACCAATCACACAAAGTTAGGAAATCATTATGAGCTTAGACCAAAGCAACCTTGTTTTACACCATTGAGAACCGTTGTTTTCTAAAGTACTAATAGTAAATACTTTTGTCAACATCAATTCGCTTCTCTTGTACATCACAATGTTATACTAATTCTGATGTGCAGGTGTCCCAAATCAAGATAATTGGCACGGTTTATTCCTCCTAAAGGTGATTCCTCAGTATTTCACTGCGCACCCCTACTGCACACGATTTTCGCGGCCGTAGCTACAGCGTGCAAATAAATGGGTTTTTATATTGTGTGGTCCTCTATTTGTTAAGAAACAAGACTATCTTATTTCTCTAGAAATGTTAAGTGAAACCAAAGGCAAGAAGCTGGGGTCGCTCCGCTGTCTTGGCCTTAAGCCTCCAGTTGTGAGAGGTCATGCTGCAGCCTTCACATATTGGTTTAATGTATTTGGGCATTCAGGCCCATACAGCCAATCTATTACAGTCTTTCCTGATGGGTCCCAAAAAGTTATTGCCAAAGGGAATCCTATGAATTCTCCTGGTAAGTGTCTTTAACTCATGACATTCATGCCTTTTATGTATGCCTGTGAATCTCAAGTCTGAATGTGTACATTTCTTTATACAGCAATCTTCCTTAAATTCATAAAGAACCAAAGCACTGCACCCAAGCACAAGGGCAAATCTGATTTTAAATCAGCAGTTATGGTTGCTTTATTCATTAAATATTATTACATATACTGCGAGCAGTCTCTCTTGTGCTTCTGACACCTGTGCTACTTACAGCTTGCAGCTTTGCATATAACGGTCACAAGCTCGTGTTGTTTTGTGTTCTTCCTTCTGTTTTTCCCTACAGATTTTTGAGCAAAAGAGAGACTGCTCAAACTCTACTTATTACCCAACTATACATCTTTTTAACCATATTTTACAATGGATTTTTTTTACATGACCATACTGATCTACAATGTATGTAACCCTTCCTTATCACATTGTTCATGATAAGCTGTAAAACAGACTATAAAGCAGCTGGTGAGGAGGTCATCACGCCCAACAAGAAAGGATGCCCGCCAGGGGAGGGTGGCATACGAGCCTAAAAAGGCCCCTCCATTTACCCTCCATCAGTTGCTCAGAATTCGTCAATACTGTTTAAAGACAATAGAGGTAAGTCGCTAGTATTTTATAATATGTATATAGCAGAAAAAAAAGATTCTGCATATTTGCATTGTACAGTACCGCTCAAATGTAAGTTACAACCGTCTCGCGAGAAACGAGACTCGTCTCGCGAGAAACGAGACTCGCCTCGCGAGAAATGAGACTCGTCTCGCGAGAAACGAGACTCATCTCGCAGGAAACGAGAAATTTCTCGCGAGTACACTGCAAGTACCGCTTTCGGTTGTTGAACACAAAGCCTCGATTTATAGTTATTTGGGTCGCATATTCACATACGAAGCCACGCTTCGAACACGTAATCTACGTTAACTTTTTATTCACAAAGTGAAGTCAAAACGCTTTTGAACACGAAGCCTCGATCTACTTTGTATTTGGTTCTATTATTCACACATGCGAAGTCACGCTTCGAACCGTAATCTACAATAACTTTTTATTCACAAAGTGAAGCCACAATGCCTTTGAACACGAAGCCTCGATTTATAATTATTTGGGTCGCATATTCACATGCGAAGCCACGCTTCGAACACGTTATCTACGTTAACTTTTTATTCGCAAAGTAAAGCCACAACGCTTTTGAACACAAAGCTTCGATTTATAATTATTTGGGTCGCATATTCCCATGCGAAGCCACGCTTCGAACACGTTATCTACGTTAACTTTTTATTCGCAAAGTAAAGCCACAACGCTTTTGAACACAAAGCTTCGATTTATAATTATTTGGGTCGCGTATTCACATGCGAAGCCACGCTTAGAACACGTTATCTACAGTACAGCCCAAAAATAATGCACGCGCAAGAAGTGCCGCAAGAGCTTCTTGCGCCGCAAGAACACGCAATCTGCCGCAAGAAGTAAAAATGTCGTTTTTTTGCGGTTTGCCCGCAAGAACTTTCGAAACGCAAGAAGTTGAAAGTCTAACCGCAAGAAGCCGCAAGAAGTTGAAAATCTAAACCGCAAGAAGCCGCAAGAACCTATGAATCTTACCGCAAGCCGCAAGAAGGGGCAAGAAGTTACTGCGGGTCAAACCGTCAAGATTGTTTGTAATGCCGTGTTGGAGGTCGAAATGCTCAGCGCTTGCTTGCAAATTTATCCATTAGATAAGAAACTGCAGGGGCAAGAGATGTAATATCATCTTTACTTTTGAACAGCCGAGACCAGAACTAGACTTATGCTTGCTGATAATTAATGTAAAAATATTATCGAACACGCTACTTGCGCATATGAACCTCAGCTGCGTGTAACCACGAGCGTGTACATGTCATCAAATGTCACCCTGAACCTCCGCTATAAAGACTGCGTATGTAAACAAATGTGACCGTGAAAGGCAAAACGGACATTAACGGAAAACCGTTCAAATGGCAAAAACACACGGATGATGAACGGTTATCGAACGGTTCATATAAACCGTTCGAACGGTTTGGTTGACCGTTCGAACGCCATGAATAATTATTTGAATGGCTTGGTTGGCCATTCGAATGGATTATCGAACGGATTGGTAAACCGTTCGAACGGTTTATTAAACCGTTCGAGCGGTTTACCAAACCGTTCGAACGGATGAATAAATCATTCGAACGGTTTGGTTTGCTCTTCGAACGGATGACTAAAAAATAATATTAATAATTGCTTGAACGGTCTGCGAAATCGTCTCGAACGTATCCGGTCATTGTAGAGGGATGAGTCAACATGAGCTACCAGATTAGAGTATTTTGCCTAAGGCTAATAGCTTAAAAACTTTTCTGTTTTAAAAAACGTACTGAGGTCGACACAAAAACTGTTTGTTTTCACCCATGCGAAAACCTTTTATCGAGTATTCACGGCCGTAATTGACCGCGACCGCATCACATCACGATTAATTTATGACAACAAGATATTTTGTACCACGCTGTTTTGATGTTCACTGAAACTCCCGTCCATGTTTGAATGCTCCTTGCTATCATCTTAATTCGAACGACTTGCATTTGTGACATTCTGAAAGCTCATCCGCAGTCACGCTGTTACTTCACGCTGATTGGATGATGGTAAGGAATGCATCCAATCAGCGTGGAGAAAACAGCGTGACTGTTGCTCTTAGCACACGAAATCCGTGGATGCTGGTAGCTTCGAAAGCTGTATTTCTGGAAAATTATTTGGCGGTTAGCACTTGGATTTTAAATGGATCTTCGATTGAATTCCACGAGAAGAAGCATCAACCTTTCAGTTTATCTGGTGTTCGATTTGGAAGCCGGGCGATTCAAATTTAGTTTAGACAAAACATACGCAGAATTACGCAGCACGCAAATGACGAGTGTCGTGAATCTCGCATGTAAACAAGAAATAAACTATTCGCATTTACATTCGCAAATGTCCAAAATTTTCGCCGCTAAACTTGGGAGAAGTTTCACATGCGTTACTTTATGAAACCTGTGTGTTCTTTGAGCCTCTTCTTTAGAAATAATTTAGATTTAGCGAGTTACGAAGTGATTCTCCTCGAATCTGTTTGAAAACTTCCGAAACTACAAGCAGAAATCGCACAATTTTAAATGAACGTACGGGTAGTTCAATCAAGACATTCGTAAGTCAACAAGGAAAACATAAGCTTACATGAATTCTGAATGAATCGAAACTCATGCAGAACAGTTGTTGTTTTCAGCGGTTAGCATCAGGAAAAGAAATTCACTTTCAACTTAGTTAAATCTGTTAAGAGTTCAGAATTTGTCGCTATGGTACTTCTTACGGTAAGTGTGGGAAAAATTTTTAATTCGATTGTGCCGTGTTCTGTGGCATGTATAATTATTTAGCTTCTTGTTACGCTTACTTCTCCAATCCCGTGCTACGATGTTAATACAAAGAAGTTCTTGCGGTCTGAAAATCCCACCGCAAGAAGTTCTTGCGTTTAGAAAATTCTACCGCAAAGAGGTTCTTGCGGTTTTAACTTCTAACCGCAAAGAAGTTCTTGCGGCTTGCAGGATCCAAGCGCAAGCGACCCGCAAGTAGCCGCAAGAAGAAGCCGGCTTGCGGACGCAAAAAGAAGTTCTTGCGCGTGCATTATTTTTGGGCTGTACTGTACGATAACTTTTTATTCGCAAAGTAAAGCCACAACGTTTTTGAACACAAAGCTTCGATTTATAATTATTTGGGTCGCGTATTCACATGCGAAGCCACGCTTCGAACACGTTATCTACGATAACTTTTTATTCGCAAAGTAAAGCCACAACGCTTTTGAACACAAAGCTTCGATGTATAATTATTTGGGTCGCGTATTCACATGCGAAGCCACGCTTCGAACACGTTATCTACGATAACTTTTTATTCGCAAAGTAAAGCCACAACGCTTTTGAACACAAAGCCTCAATTTACTTTGTATTTGGTTCTAGTATTCACACATGCGAAGCCACGCTTCGAACACGTAATCTACGATAACTTTTTATTCACAAAGTGAAGCCACAACGCTTTTGAACACAAAGCCTTGATTGACTTTGTATCTGGTTCTAGTATTCACACATGCGAAGCCACGCTTCGAACACGTTATCTACGATAACTTTTTATTCACAAAGTGAAGCCACATCGCTTTTGAACACGAAGCCTCAATTGACTTTGTTAATAGTCATTTGGGCTTCTCAAACCTAAAACGACTCTGTAAACGGGTTTTCTACTGTGTTCAATTTGTTGTTTTCTCATTTGCAAATCAACCTACGTTCGCACAAGGGAGCTGGGAGGGAAAATGGCTATCGTAAAGTTTACTATATTACTAAGAAAACACACTACATGCATGTTGGTCATGACTTTTATAGATGTGGTGGCTCCTAAAAGAGCCGTTTTTGAGATCAGTGTCCAGATGCACGGCCTTCTCGCTCGATCACGATCGGCACAACCTTCTGCAAGTGGTTGATGTACGTTGTGCACTTCTCAGCCGTCATCCTTGTCTGCCAAAATTGTGTTATCCCGCCGATCAGCTCATCTTTGGTGGTGGGTTTTACGATGGTGCGAAGAAAGTGCTTTAGTTCGTGCCAAAGTAACT
>CAXHUQ010000367.1:50000-85633 GCA_964020085.1 Micromussa lordhowensis
ACTGCTTCGCGTACCGTGAAGTATGCTTCGGATCGTTGTCCTGCTGGAATCTGTGCGCAGGGAGCCTGTTTCTGATGAAAGGTAGAAGCGATGTTTCGAGTATCTGGCAGTAAAGCACAGCGTCCATAATGCCTTCAAAAATTACCAGTTCTGTTGGCCCGTGCTTGCTTATTCCACCCCAGACATGGACTTTAAGGGGATGTTTTGGTTTTGGAGTTGGTTTGTACATCTCTCCTTGCTTATGGAATCGGATCGTTGTTGCTCGTTCGATTTCAACGGAGGACTCGTCAGTGAATATAACGTTGCCGAAATCGTCATTTGTTTCTATGATCTTGCGGCAAAATTCCAAACGCTTGATCTTGTTCGCGTCTCTGACCATTTGACAATATCGTGTCTGCGTACAGATCCAGCCTGCTGCCTTCCTTGCCATCTTAATTGTGCTGACTCCAATTCTAATGCCAGGAAGCTCATTCTCTAAAACATTTTTCAGTTCAGAAGCATTGACCTCGGGATCTCGCCTGTAGACCTCGTCGATTTTCCTCTTCACGGGTGAAGTGGCTTTTCGTGGTCGCCCACGGCGGTCTGGATGCTGCTGTCCTTGCATTTTTTCTCTGGTTCGCCGTATAATTCTGGCGACTGTTGTTCTTACAATAATAATGTTCTCCTCACGAAGAATGCTAACGATCTCAGTTGGAGTTTTGTTGGCATTAGCAAGAGCGAGTATCCGATTTCTCGTGTATTCACCATACATGTTTAGGTTCAATATGACGCCGAATGTTCACACAATGGTTAAAAGGTACGGTTGCCAGGGTAACAAATCTGAACCAATCCTGGAGCCGAACCACTCTCATCCCCAGAGTCCGCGCTCCTTTGACAGCCGAACGAGCAAAAAAATAATAATGGTGCCTAAGCTTACTTTATGAAACCTGTGTGTTCTTCGAGCCTCTTCTTTAGAAATAATTTAGATTTAGCGAGTTATGAAGTGATTCTCCTCGAATCTGTTTGAAAACTTCCGAAACTACAAGCAGAAATCGCACAATTTTAAATGAACGTACGGGTAGTTCAATCAAGACATTCGTAAGTCAACAAGGTAAACATAAGCTTACATGAATTCAGAATGAATCGAAACTCATGCAGAACAGTTGTTGTTTTCAGCGGTTAGCATCAGGAAAAGAAATTCACTTTCAATTTAGTTAAATCTGTTAAGAGTTCAGAATTTGTCGCTATGGTACTTCTTACGGTAAGTGTGGGAAACATTTTAATTCGATCGTGCCGTGTGCCGTCGCAGGTATAATTATTTAGCTTCTTGTTACGCTTACTTCTCCAATCCCGTACTACGATGTTAATACAAAGAAGTTCTTGCGGTTTGAAAATCCCACCGCAAGAAGTTCTTGCGTTTCGAAAATTGTACCGCAAAGAGGTTCTTGCGGTTTTAACTTCTAACCGCAAAGAAGTTCTTGCGGCTTGCAGGATCCAAGCGCAAGCGACCCGCAAGAAGCCGCAAGAAGTAGCCGGCTTGCGGACGCAAAAAGAAGTTCTTGCGCGTGCATTATTTTTGGGCTGTACTGTACATAGCTGATAAACAACATAGTTTCAGTTCCCCTGAGTTTCTGAGTGCGCTGGATATATTCCCTTAAGCATGAATACGGGCAGCTAGTCGGGTCTAGGGGGTATCTAGCTATTTCGATCCGAGTATGAGGCGCCCCAGGCCTGCTAGTTTTGATATGTTGCAAGACGTCAAAGGAGCATAGATCGTCTTGCATTTTCATATGCTGAAGATCAAGCAGGTGGATAGATTGGCCTTGTTGACCCAAAACTAAAAGCAACAACATAAGCACTTTGAAAGTTAAATCTTTGAGTGACAAGGTGCCATTGGGAGAGTACTTAGTTAAGTGTTTTAACACGGTAGATACATCCCAGATACTATTATCTTTTGGTGTTGGTAGACGAGTTTCAAAGACACCTTTCATAAATCGAGTAACTACGGGGTTAGTACCGAAGTCACCGCCTTCTATCTTGACGATAGTAGATAATGCCGAGCGGGCTGTGTTCAATGAAGAGTAACTGAGACCTTTGTTGTAAAGGGTGAGCAGAAAGTTTAATGCGTCATTTAATGATGGGGCAAGGTAATCCACCCGTCTCTCACTACAAAATGCCACCCATTTTTGGAGGTACATGGCATATTGTTTCTGTGTTCCTTTCCTCCAGGATGCCATGAGTACTTTGGTAACTTCTGCTGGAATTTGCATGCGTCGGAAGTATTCCCGGACACGGGACATACCACTAGGGCCAGTTTCTTGTGAAGTGGATGTGGCTGGTTGTGTAAAGGTATCTATAAGTTATCCTAGTAAGAGTGTGAATAAATCCATCGACGGAAGCTATCAACTCATTGGAAAGGCCTTTGTTCATGGCATTCCCTCGAGAATCGCTAACGCAGCTATGAACTGTCAGCCCGTTTGCAAACATATCGTGGAGAAAACACTGGGTATTTTGAAGAAAGAAGTAATGGAACTTTGCTCTAAAAAAAATCCTTCGCTACTTCGGAAGTCTACCAAGGAATGTCTAACAGATTTTGATCTCCAACACGTGTGTGAAGAATGGAAAGTTAGAGCCCCATTATTTTATTCATTTTTTATGACCGCCGCCTGTAATAGAAGAACAAAGGCTTCATCTTGGTTCGGGAGCGTTGCTGTGGCTGGATCAGTGCTTCTCAAGCAAAGAAATAAGCAAATGGATGCTACTTCTTCCCTTCTTGGCATCATGATGAAAACTAAGTCGATCGAGGTATGTTGTTCTATAAAGTGAGATAAGCTGCTACCAGTGAGACGCAAGTGAATGCATTTGCCCATTATCCTTTTACATTACACAAAGTTAGCCAAGTGGATTAGTTGCTCACACTGTACCTCTTTTAACTAATATTTGATGACAATATCGTAAATTTCTTTCCTTGGCATACAATAATTGTAGTTAGAATATAATCAACGAACTTAAATGAAAAAGCAAACCCCTTTTGCCACAAGAAAAGATGATGACCTGTGAAACAAAAACACATCTCTGGCAGGGGGACTCGGGTCGGGGACAAAAATTATCTATTTTATTTGTCCAATGTGTGAATGGAGAATGAAAGAGCATGCAATACCAATAGTTAATTGGCGCCAACTACCTTTGATATATTTTAACAATAGAAAACAAAGAGAACAGCAAAGGAGAAAATTGAGTAGTATTTGTGGTGCTTATGTTGTTTATTATCTAGATTTTAAAAAATCTGATTGAAAATGTGATTGATAAAGGATACCTGATTACTTTAGAGAGGTTTGCCTGTATAAACATTATAATCTTGGTTATATACATGTTTCCTCATGGTGTATTATAATCTGAACTCTAAAACTTAATTCTGTTGTTTTCATAGGCAACCATTTCAAGGTTCAACAAGTTAAAATTGACCAATTCTAATAGTAACATACTAAAGAAACTTGATGCTTTTGGAAAAGATCATGATGCATACCTGAATAAAACAAAAGATGGGATTACCAAGGAGAATAATCTGTTAAAGAAAGCCAAAGAGAAGTACGATAGTGTGGTGAATAATCACAGTGCTTATGTTGCTTGTTCAGCTTCATGCACCAAAGAGGTTGATTGTGCAAAGAAAGAGGTCCAGGACTTAACGGAGGCATGTCATCCTGGTTTTGTTGTTTCATTTGATAATATAGACATCCATGTGCAGCACAGAAATATGACAACGGACTCGCAAAATCGTGATTTTCACTGGATAAATCACCAAGTCATTGAGAACAGGGTGTCAGGAGCAACCTTAAATTCTAGCGAGCCTCAAGGGTTCCTGTCAAATGTTTCTAATCTACAGTTCCTTCCCACACTTGAAGAAAGAAACTGGCTTCCAAAACTCTCATGTCATTTCCAGGAAAGATTGTGGATCATGTGTAGTGCCTTGAATAGTATTATTCAGGGTTTTGCCTTACTCACCGTCTTAAGTTTTTTACATCATGAGAAAATGATAGGAAAAAAAATGTCTATCTTCTTTAATGCTGATTATGCAGTTTAAATATTCTGATTAAATAATTCTGATTAAGTAGTTAAATATAATATAAATAATAATAATATTAATAATAATTATAATTAACATCAGTAATAATTATTATATGATAATAACAATAAACAGCATTCAGAATAATTCCGGACAGTCAAAATAAATCCGGAATCCAGATTAACATTCGTATGATGCGCTATGATACGGTTATCATACGTACTATTTGTGCCTTTTCAGGTTAATAATCGTATAATGCGGTGATTTCAGTTTATTAAACTGGGAAACGCGCGTCTTACGAATAATAAACGTGCCATTGTACGAATAATATTCGTATGTGGCTACATTTTCAGGATATTAATCGTAAACGTGGCAAAGTTTGCCGACGAGGAAGTTACGATCTTCAGCCGCCATTACGGTAAAGAATATAACGGGCTAGAACTTCTAAACTGATGGCGTTTACGGCCAAAAAGTTATATCCATTTATTAACTTGGCCTAAAACCATCGATACATCTAACCATTGAGCTACATTTTCCCCAAACGACTGATGTTTTCTAGACATTTGTAGCCACGAAGGATACCCGCGCGCCATGTCAAGTACCGATCGACCCGCTGCATATTTTCGCATTTCTTCGACCAATGTTTATGGTTTTATTCGAGCTCTTTTTACTGTCAGAAGGTATTTAGTAGCCTCCCGAAAATGAAAAGAAAAAGGAACAGCCGCTTACTTGAAATAAAATTTTCGCTGGTTGTGGGTTATTCGAAAGCCAAACCAACAACAACAGTCAATAATTTAGCTCTTTTATAAATTGTTGAACGCAGGACATGACCAAGCGTTCGTGTTTCTTCTAAAAGTCATAACTTGGAACGGACTTTTCTCATTTGCAATCGCACAGGGAAAAGACATTTCAAGTCCTACTGAAACTTAAAGTGAACGACAACGGTTGATGCATTTCAAGGGTTTAATTTCGTAACGAAATCAACAATATATGCAAGTTCGATGTGTCAAAACATTGGCGGTCAAAATTCGTCGTGTTTTTAATACGCGAATATTTGGCAAATACAATTTAAGTGTACCTATGGAAAGTATGGCTTCTTTGGTCAAGGTATTATTTATTGATTTCCTTTGCAAAGCAATAAGCAGGCATTTCCGTGAAAGATAATAATGAACAACTTTAGACAAGCCAGTTGAACAAAACACGCAATTGAACGGAATATATATTATGCAAATAAAGGTGGGAATTCCGAACCAACTTTCAATGGATTGGTCCAATGCTTAGTTTGTTTTAGAAAAAGAAGTACACCGACTTTGATCAACTGGAACACTGTGAAAAATAGTCAAATATTTCAAAAGCTCTTTGTTAAGCCACGAACGTAAACGCTTGTCAGATTTTTAAGAAACTCACACGAGTACTACGATCGACCGCGACTACTTCAGTTCACTTTGTTTTCAATCCGAGCATGCAACTTACGAATAATGAGCGTTGCATTGTACGGTTAACATCCGTACTTCTCTAGGTTTCCTGGTTATTAAACGTACCTGAAACAAATTTATGTTGATCCGGCGACAGTAATTTAACGACGGGGAAAGAAAAGCGCGGCAATTCGGTCGCTGGTGCTGAATTCTTCGACTTTCGAGCAGAGCAGGGTAAGAAATTTGCAAATAAAATTAACCTTGCAACAATCTTTGCTGAAATCATTTTTCTCAAATCTTCTGATAAATTCTCCTTTACACTACCGACAAAGATTGTTATAAACTAAAAAGAGACTGAAGTTGTCCCACATTTCGCCAAGTCGCAGCGATCGATATTAAAATGCAATGCCGCGTTTCGTGAACTCACATTATTGCCTGAAAATACAGTTTCCAAAACTAAGAAAGACCAACTAAAAATTAGCCAAGAAAGCGAAATATCTAAGAGATGTAGCTTCATGATTTAATTACAATAAGCTTACACTGTTAAATACGCCGAAATAAGCAACTCCTGATCGACGGGTAAAATTTAACCATTCTGCAAATGATTTTAGGAGCCAGAATTAGATTTTCGATGGCAAACTGTTGTGTAAGGGTGACAGTATTTGAACTTCTTAAAAAACTGAGCGAGGTTGTATGAGATTTGCATGCTTGAAAGAGATATGCATGCAATACTTAAACAGAACAACAACATTCTCATTTGATGTGTAGTTCAACTGCGCGTAAAAATGGACTGCGCGTGAAAATGTCGGACTAGTCAAATGCAGATGAAGTTCAGAAAAAAAACCTACCCGTATATTTGTGGAATGAGTTTCTTTTTTAGCGACACCACTCAAACCACGACGTCATTTTGAAACGACAAACACAGTTTTCCTATTTAGCCGTGGATTTTGCACTGAATGACATGAATAGCAGTGCCAACTGTTTTGGATGTTCTTTAATTTTTATGTGACATTTCCGAGGAAACACAGGACAAAATAGGATGTGGGCACTGTTCATAGGACGTTTTGATTCAAACTTCAAGCAACAGTAATTTTGATAGTGTTCCATCGGTGAAATCAACAAGTCCGATGCGCGAACTTGAAACTCGTCTGGGTTCAGTTCAAGAGCCTGAAAATGTTGTAAGCTCAATCATGGCGAGAATTGCTATGTTTTTGACGTGAAATTTATCATATGCGGTTCCGAATCGTCAGTTTTATTTAAAGTTTTAATAGTTGCGTAAAATGTGTATTCACTGTGAGACACTATATAGGAAGCTGAAATAGCTTGCGCTATAAAGGCCGGCGAAGGCGAAGGCGAAGGTGCCCGCGACATAACGCCGCAATCTGAACTCGGTTGGAAAAAAAATACTCCAAACCTCCTCATCATACATTCCCCTTTTCTTTGTAAGATTTAAATTCCTTAAGCCTGAAGAAAATCCTTTCGAGAGTGAAGAACTTCAAGCTGCCATGAACACTAACATTCGAGAATTCGACTCTTGCTAACATTTGGCGCCTATTTTTCGCGGGAAAAACGTTCTCTCCAGCTTTTACAGTATATACAGTATCAGAATATCAGTACACCATCGCGACATCCACTTGTCTACAGTAATTTTAATAGATTCAGTCTCACCTCTATGACTTCTTTATGGCATAATGCAGTATATATTCCAGCAGAAGCAATTTCAAAGTTCACCCGAGTGTCCATCCGATAATGTTTATCACGTTTTGCACTCCTGTCATTTGTAAACTCGAATGACAATCATAGCAACTCCTGCAAAGTTCTCTCAGTGTTGCTTTGAGTTCAGCAGCAATCCCAAGTCTTGCCGTTGTCCACTCCACGTGGTCATCACGGTAAAATCCTTGTGTGATCGGAAATGGTACTTAGCAAGCAAAATCATTGTCACGTAATAAGCGATAAGATCAATCCTCAGTATAGCGTGAGCAAATTTCAGTTCAAATCAGTCGAAAAATAATGTTTGCCTGAAAGTCAAGGTCTTCTGGTAAAAGCCTCAAGGATTTGGTACAAAGGTAGAAGAGTTGTCAAATGGCTCATGTCACTGAAATAGCCAATGATAGAAATAGGCATTTGACAGCTGTCAGAATTGTTTTTCTTTGACGCCTTTACGGTCGTGACTCTCCAGCGTCACGCGACACTAAAACGTGACAACTGTTGTGGACGAGAGAAAAGAAATAACGCCATCACTGGCCTAAACCGAAAGAAATTTACGATTAATAAGCGTATATTTGACAGGCGCTGTTTGTATTACTCTGTTATCGATAATTCCAGTTTACTGCATTCCATGTTGCTTAGGGTTTTAACCTCTTTAATGTCACCTTAATTATCAATATGAAATTCAAGGAGTAATTGCCGGTTTTCACATGACGTCACTAAGATTCAAACTACAAAACTATTGATCCTATAGATATTTTACTTTAATGAGGTATAAGAGCAGCTGAAAACTAATATTTAGACGATTTTTTGTTCCGAATGGGTTCTTGGTTTTGCGATAGGCCATGCTTGAATTTCTTAGCTTTTGCGTGACGCGGCATTTACATGACGGCCGGGTTGTTTAAAAAGTGACTTATTTCGGGACTTATTTCGGGAAATTTGGCTATCTGACCGGGTTCTTGTATTAGGAAAAGTAATATTTTAATGTTTTTGAGTTCCTCGAGAGATAAATTTACGCTTTTGTAATAAAACTCAGTCACAGATGTTTCTGTTGGTTTCCGGCCGCCATGTTGGTGCCCATCTGGATGGGCACCAACATGGCGTGCCATACAAATCTCTATAAATTTGGATGACACACTTCTGCGAACAGCGCGCAAATTAAAAACAGCAGAGACCGGATTCTTGGCGAGGTTGTTTATATTGCAATCATCTATCATATCCCAGATTCTTGAATTTATTTATTGAACGGTTACGATTTTTAGTTTTGATCACGACTGATGAAAACCGAGAATAGATTAGCACTGCCGATGCAACCACCTGGAAACCATCACTGATACAAATTAACCTAAAGTTACTCAGTACAAAATTTGAAGGGTGCATGTGCGACTATGTCGTTTACTTAGTTTCAATTCCGATTATTAAGCGTACTGATCTACCACTGATTAGAAAGATCGCAAGGTGCATGTACGATTATTACCCGTATTGATCACTTAGTTTATACCGAGTACAAGGATCTTGTACGATTATAAATCGTATGGATCACTTAGTTTATACTGAGTACAAGGATCACGTACGATTATTAATCGTATTGATCACTTAGTTTATACTGAGTACAAGGATCATGTACGATCATTAATCGTATTGATCACTTAGTTTATACTGAGTACAAGGATCATGTACGATTATTAATCGCTTTAATCACTTAGTTTATACTGAGTACACGGATCATGTACGATTATTAATCGTATGGATCACTTAGTTTATACTGAGTACAAGGATCACGTACGATTATTAATCGTATTGATCACTTAGTTTATACTGAGTACAAGGATCATGTACGATTATTAATCGTATTGATCACTTAGTTTATACTGAGTACTAGGATCATGCACGATTATTAATCGTATTAATCACTTAGTTTATACTGAGTACAAGGATCATGTACGATTATTAATCGCGTTAATCACTTAGTTTATACTGAGTACACGGATCATGTACGATTATTAATCGTATTGATCACTTAGTTTATACTGAGTACAAGGATCACGTACGATTATTAATCGTATGGATCACTTAGTTTATACTGAGTACAAGGATCATGTACGATTATTAATCGTATTGATCACTTAGTTTACACTGAGTACAAAGATCATGTACGATTATTAATCGTATTGATCACTTAGTTTATACTCAGTACAAAGATAGCTAGGTGGATGTACGATTATTAATCTAATCGTCCTGATTACTTAGTTGCCGAGAACGAATTTACTAGTGTGCTGATTTACAAGTTATCTATTTTGATGATGTTGTTTTTACAGCATTTGTTTTACGAGTTTCTAGTTTGTATGGCTTTAATTTATTTGATGTATGTCGAATAACCTAGTGTACTTTTCATTCCTGTTGTTAGGGCCTTCAGGAAGTGATAGATGTAGCTTGGAGTGAATTGGTAGCCAGCATAGGAAGCACTAGAGAGTGGAGTGTAACTTAAGCATGTTATTATTCGCTGTTTAAGCAATAGAGCACTTTTTCCATGTTTACATAGGCTCATCTAAACACGAGGAGTGTTGGGAGAATTCGAGACAGTTATGCAAACCCGAGATGTAGTCGAGGGCTTGCATAACTTTCGAGAAAAAGTGCTCTTATTGCTTTTATAAAATAATTCTCAAAATACGCGCGAATCTAACACGTCGCAACCGTGTTTACATACTCTCATCCAAACACACTTATCGACCGATGAGAGCGCGCGTAGTAGCTCAGTTATTTTATAAAACGGTTTTTTTTTAGAATTGTCCAGTTTTAAACTCAGTTAGGAATTGTTATTGCACGATCAGAGAAGAAGTATAAAACTACATTGGACTATCGCTTTCACAAGAATGTATAATGTTATTAAATTATAGACTTCGAATAAAAATTAAATTTAGAGACAATTATCCAGTTTAATACGTAGTACGAGTCATGTTATATTAAATTCCTCGGGCTATGTTCTGTAGTACTGTCAGTAGTGTTAGTGGTATTGGAAATTCTTTATTCTTCCCCAAACAATCTGTAGTGGAAGATGACTATATGTATGTTCATTTCTCAATTTGAATGTTGTCCTGTACAGTCGAACGAAAAGACGTGACCCATAATATGCGTTTTAGATCTCCATTAAATTAGTGGTACATGGATAACTTTAACTAGGTCAAAGATTCGCACTGACTGTTAAAACGTTATAGCCGCAATTTATTGCCTAGTAAGCACTTGACCAACTTATAAAAAAGAGGACAGATAACTATATCAATACTGCTATATTAAAACACGAAGGCCAAGGCTGTTGAAAAGATCACCTATTTCTGAGGCGAGTTTTGACCATAGTCTGTGCTTTGCTGAGCTTTAATTTTAGTAGTCTTCAAAAGATTTTGTAAAAAGCGCATTGCGTTGTTGGTTGTGAGTCCGGAAAATATAACGCTGTTTAGTACAAGTGCGTGTCCATTTGAAATGTACCATTTTAATTGCTCCTAGCATTTACCTGAATTGTATGATCAACATCCCTATATTTTTAGTTTGTTTTGACCAGTTCAATGCCTCTTCCTTTTACCGCATATTTGCATATTTAATTTCACTTTGTTAACCGGCAGGAAATTCAGGGGATAGCCATTATAGAAATTAGAGAGAAGACTTTAGCAATATATATGTCAAAGGTGTGAGTGCGTCATATTTAGATCGCTGTTATTTATGAGGGCCAGGTGATTACAAGGAAAAATTCTCTGATCAGAGGTGGACAGTACATTGATGGCTCATAATTCTTCTCCTTAAAACAGCTACTCTGTGTTTCCGGTCCGCACATTTTGGTTAGAGAACTGCTGGATAACATGCAGTAGTCATAGTTTAGCAAGCGACTTTTCAGTTAAAATATCTTCAGTTGATCATTGGCTTTTCTGGTATATGGTGGCTCCTAAAGGAGCCGTTTTGTGGTTGTTGTTTTTTTGAGTTTTTATTTATTTAATTTTTTTGGCTGTTTTTAAATTTTTGTATAACAATGGGGACTTGCTCTCCTTCCTGATACATCTGACACTCTGTTTAGAGAGAAAAAAAATAATGAATCAAATTAAAATACAGTTTGTCTGAATGTTGACTGAGTAATCACTGTCAGTTATACTTGTAACTGTTTCGTAGGACTAATCCCTAAGGCGAAATTCATAAAATATGACAACCAAGGTGTCCCAAACCAGAGTTACACTGGTAGTCACATACTAAAGTATGATCGTGATCATTTTATTGATCCAAAATACAGCTGAACACAGCTATCTCGAACAAATAAACTAAATGTAGCTCGAGATCTGCGAGATGGTAGGGCTACTAATCGCCTGCACTTTCTTCTAATTCAAGCTTACTTTTTCAGTGTACGTTCAGTAATACAGCTGATCTTTACATTGCATTTTGTCTTTGCAAATTGTCTCGCAATTTTGTTGCAGCGTAAGTTGCATGAAGAATGGTCCAGTGTGAAAAGTACAGTGCAATAACGTGCACGAAGTAGAACCAAGTTCTAAATTTCGCAACGATAAAAACGAAAATGTTCAAAGTTCATTTCAAGGTTTGCTAGACTATGATCATTTCGCGCAGGTTTTAACGCAACGTTAAAACAAAATTTCTAGATCCTAAGAAGGTATAAATTACCATTTTTTGGTCCTTTTGGTCCCCGTTTTCCCTTGACCATTACCGCTTTTCTTTCTTTTTCGTCCAGCACGCACCTAACATGAAATTAAGGTGCATTAATTAGTGTACAAGTATACGTTTAAGTCATTTTGTTTTCATTTACTGGCCTAGTATAATGTCTATAATTCATGGACGATCAATGAATAATTGACGATTTTTTCATGTGATAACCTACACCAATGTTGTTGTGAAATATGAAGATGCCCTCGTGTATAAGATGAACGGTTGACATACGAAGTGTTTAAGCATCTTTGACCACGGTTGTAGTTCACTTTATATTATTTCTGCAAAAGGTGTAGCCTTTCTGTATGACCTTGTGCTGATCTTTAAATTAGTAAAGCTGCTTCAACCGTTTTACCGCTTATAAGAAGTTTCGAGTAAAGGGAAGCGTACGTATGAGCAAATCGGTATAAATTTTAAAACATTTCTGTCAGTGGACTTTGTGGGCTCGATTTCCGATGTTCAAGGTTCAAGATTCTGCTTATTTGCCTTTTTTCGGGAAACGAGGCGCACTCTTCCCCAGAACAAAAGACGGGACGCGAGAGAGCGGCGGAAATCGAGTATCTGGATTCAAATTAACTGGATGAGTAAATATTCATTATGTTTTTCAATCACGTTTTGGTTTTATATGCTAGCACTCTCCAGGCTGTTATGCTAAATCGAGCAAAGCTAATGAAAAGACGATTACCTCTACATCGCGTTCTTCTCTTTCAATTAATCGGAAGAGTTCGTCGGTAGTATCGCTGACTTGCAATGGTCTGTTGTTGGTCTCTGTTTGCTTTGTCAAAAGTGGTAAAATCCATTTTGGATTTACTTTTCCGGTCCTTCCATTGTTTTTGATGAAGTTTTCCCACCATACTCTTGTGTGTTGATTAAAGTGGAGTCTAAACTTCGGCAGATCGTTCTTTATGTTCTGTAAGTTTAATTTTGCTGTGTTTCTTTCAAGAAGCTGTTATCAAGAAAAAGGGGGAAAGAACATAATTGAGGAGGCAAGGTGAAAATGCTTTCACTACTTTCTTTGTTCTTCATTCCACAATAACTAAATACGACTGTGGGACGAATCCTACAATGAACAATAAGTCAGACATAAAAAATAAGTGAATCCATTTGCCAACGTTTAGGCATTGTGCTATTTTGCAGTAGATATTGGGTAGCGGTGCTTCCCGATAATAAACCTTCATACCTTTGGGGCTCCTCTTGGGAGACCTTTTAGGAGGTCAATGCCCTCTGAGTCCTCGGGGAGCCAAGTTGGGGATGTCGACCACTTTTTGTATTTCATTTTGGCCTTTCCGTCTGACCCTCTAAAGATCTGAAGTTATCGAGAAAAAAAGATTATTTAGAAATTAATGAAAGTCGTCTATGCTTGTTATGTCCCACTTTAGTTGCAGCACCAAAACGGTACATGATGGGTAAAGCAGTTAAGGTTAGGAACAAAAAAGGTTAATGGGAATCTGTTTATGTCTAACAGCAGCACATTGTTGTATTTGAGCCACAAAACAAGTCATTGATGCAAGACTGGGCATGATAGCGAAATTTACGTTGATGCAGGTATATCTAGACTATATCTGGATGGTTTATTGTAGGAAAAGGTATCTAGGAAACGACAAGAAAATAAGCAATTGGTCATGATGAGCTTAGGGCACCTCAGGTGGTGGTAGAGTGACCGTAATCATATAGTACTACCTTGAATTGGTGCTGGTTGGCGTGACCAGAGAGACTAGCCTCAGTGAAGCCCTCCATCCATTGCTTTACATCATACATGAAAGTAAGAAGTGAAGCTTTTATGGATGGAGAGTAACTTCGGCCAATCTCTCTGATCAGCTCCAGGAGGGTCAAGACGTTGATCTTTGCCAGATGCCGTGAAATACATGAAAAAAGCTGGTCGATGTCCTCGTGGGTGTGACCCACCATTAGGAAACACATCTTGATCTAAACGAAACGAAAAGAACAAGGTTGTTAACCTCTGAAAGATTTCGAATAAGGAAAAGCTTAAAAGATCATTGGTCCGTAGTTTTCAAGCTAATGATTGGCATTACTAAGTTCCAAACAGTGAAAAAGTAACTCATAGACAAAAGTTCGTGGCTGTTGTAGGGCCGTTGTTGTAAGGATTTAGTTTCTGTGAGGTGAAAAGTAAGGGTCACTAGGTGGGACCAACAGATTCTATTCACTGGGGACAGGTAAAAGAATAAATGGAGGCATCCTTTAAGGGTACATCCAAATGTTATAGCAAGTAAACAAAGCTCCCACGGCTTAGATAATAATTTCTTAATCTTTGCAATAAAAAGCTTGAATTGACAGTATATAAGACGTAAGGCTAACCTTCTTAAAAATTCTCAGCTCCACCAGTAACGCAAGAAAGGCCAGCACGAACCTATTCTTGCACTCTCTCCAGCAGTTGTCCATCTGGAGGTACAGCACAGGTGGTAAACGTCCAAGCTACCAACGTAATAAATAGAAAAAAGGTTAAATCTTGCTGCCTTGATGTTTTGTACGTTTGTGATTATTTTAGATTATTTTCGGTGAGTCTATCGCTCATAATCATAATGTTGCCGATTCCATGCTCATGCACACGCGATCGCGTCATATCGTGGTCATTAATTTCGAGTGGCTAGCGAATATTGTATCGGACCAGTCCTTTTTCATTGGAACCACTCCTTTTGGAACATTAAGTGATTTAACTTGAAATAAATTACTGTCATGGTTATTATTAATGCAGTGTTCAAAAATCGTGGCACAGAAGTTTTAATGACCGAACTATTAATCTGCCCAAGGACTATCTAATCTCACCTTTGTCTGCATCCACAAGAGGACGTGCAGCAATATGTTGATTGTAAGATTTGAATCATGAGGCCATTCACACATGTCAACATAAGCGACACCGTCGCTGTGGTGGTTCACCAACGCACCTGTCACGTGCGTCTTTAGGCGCCAGGCACTGCTATCGATCTTAACAAAAAGAAGTAACAATGACTGCAAGCTCTCATTAAAAATGAATCATTCTATTTTCAAACATTTCAATTTTACCTTTGTACTCGTACTGAGATGGGGAAGGTTGTGCTTATTCTGGTCCATGCCATCGAGTGTAACAGATAGGTACTTCAGTTGTGGATTGCTTTTGGCCTTGAGGCCGTGTCTGTAGTACTTTCTACGTTCAGCCCTGGGATTCAGTACAAACACAAATAATTAGCCAGTGGCAGTTACCAGCCGCGCCTTATATTACAAAAAAATTTATTTGGAATTCTACTACATGATCGGATTTTCACCCTCGATATCAATAAGTTCATTTTCGGACGCATCAAATATCTCCCCTTTTGCTGAATTTCATAAACAAATTGTTCAGTAATCGGAATTGCCGAGAAGAGGAATATAGTCCAAAAACTATTAGGTTTTCTTGATTTAAATGTTACTCCGTTTGAATTCTGAGTCACTGTAGAATGTAACGTTAGGAATTAAATGCTTACACTTACATTTGCTGTGTGAGGTGAATCTTTCTCATCAGCCCAAGGTGTTTCCTTGACTCCTGGTCAAGATTCGACCCTACCAGTTCATTTTTAATGTGTACGCACACAGCACATTTACTGAAACGACTTTGCTGTAAAAATCAGTAAAGAAAAAGGAAAAGGAGAATGTTATTTTTTATGGTGTTCATGAATAACAACTTCTTCTTCTTGGCCAAACCCACCCTCCCCCTTGCTGTTAACTGTTTATAATTCCATACTTTGATAACAACTGAAGTGACATCTGTCCAGTGTGAGTGAATTCAGGTTAGGCTAACCTTAGGAATGATCACATTCGGAAATTTGGCTTTCCACAGGCTGTATAAAAATGTGTTTTTCGCCAGCAAAGGTTTTCCAGCCGACTGCTCTTTGTAAATTTGGTACACTGCTGTTTTAGTTAGACACGAGGGCAGTGTCTTGGTTCCACAGTTGGGCATACTGTCCGCACTCAGAACGAAGCCTTCAAACCACTTGTAGGCAATGTCGAACGCCAAACTTCGTCCCCTTCCATGCAAATCATCTTCGTCTTCTCTTACTTTCCTTGCTCTCTCATAAAAACTAAATAGAAGCAAAGTATTTGAGATCCTTAAGAATGTCACACCCTTATTGCTCAGCATTTCAAAGGCGTCAGTTTTGATACGGACATGATGATTTAATCTTGTATACCCGAAAGATGCGGTGATTAATACAATGATATCACTGATTACGCTTCAACACAACTCAAATATGTATGGGTTATTGACGAAGTGTGAGGTCAAGATGGCTGGATATTGGCCAAGTTCTTTTTTTGCGTGTTTATGGACCGAGACGGAGTCGAGGTCCATAAACTCGCAAAAAAACGAATAAGCTTGGTCAATAAAGAATTTAGTATATAACTTTCGGGGAAATTTTCTTGCGGGACATGACAAGTGGTCCTGAGCGGGCAAGATAGGTCCATCTTGCCCACTCGGGTAGCCAATTACAGCGCAGGATTTGATTCATCTTGCCCGCTCACGGAGCTACCCATATAATAAGCAAGATTATTTCCCTGGAGGAGGGGGATATGGGGAGTTCTGAACAACGCAATGCAGCGAGAAAAAGTCGGCAAATACCGCAATATCGCCAAAAAATATAATTATATAATATATATCGATAAATACCACTATGCTTCAATACCGAGTGCAAAAGCTAGGTCATGCCAAAGCCGCTACAGTGTATGTTAAAGTTTGTAGCCTATAACACGGGAACAACAATTAAAAATTTGTCAATGAGCGTAAAATCAGGTAATGTTCGATTTACACAAAAAAGTAACACCCATTGGCATGTTAGCTAATAATCAACTAAACTAACTTACCCTTTTACGATTGCTACACAAGGAATTGCAGTTTACCGTTGCCATGAGAGTTAGATTTCAATGGGAATGTCCAATCGGAGACTGGAAAAGGCCCGGAAAACAGCGGAGAATACCGCATTTCGAGTTAAAAACTACAGAAATACCGCAAGAAAAAAATTGTCCAATACCGCAAACCCAAACGTCCCCCTCCTGGAGTAAACTAGGTCATTAATGATCGGTTTCCTTGCCAACCGTAAAACAGGCTTATGACAGTTATAAACTTTGTCACAACGGCATTCTCACACCCATTTGGACTGTTACATATTACGTGTATTTCAGATTTTCTGTTCCCAAATTAAAGGCTACAAGGCACCAAATTACAGGTTACAAGGCATTGATACGTTAGGAAAGTTTCTATCTACGTACCAGGAACGTGTAATGCCATAAATCATGCACCATGCATGAATGCAACATGGTACTCCATCTATCATGAATACTTTCACAGCGGGGCTTCTCCCTCGATGTAAGGTCTCTTTGGAATGACTGCTTGCAATAGCATTATCTAAAAATGCTTTGCGGTCGTTGAGGTTCCTCCCCCAGTAGCTTGTCCTTTTCGACTTAATGCTGCTGAGGGCTATCTTTTTAATGCATTCTTCTCTGCAGCAGCCTCTCTCAACATCGAGCACTATCTTGGCAGCATTGCATTTTTTATTTAGGCTTGTTTTGGTAGACTTCGAACCTAACAAAAGTTACACGAAAAATTAATACCTCTAAAGAAAACTAAATAAAAGAATCCGACATATGCCAGCTATTGAGAATAAGTACCTCCTACGCTTTCCTGCTTGTCAACGACTGTAAGATCCTACAGTTTTTGAAAACACAAAGAAATTTTGTAAGTGTACATTCGCACTCGATACAATATGTCAGCATTGGTCTCAATTCCTCTGGGTCATGTTATCAACATTATCCGGAAAAGCGTTTTCAGGATGTCAACGTCAGAAGCGAGAAATTGTTGTTTTATCAGCTGTAACTTCTTATATCGTATATACGCGTTGAATATCATTTTTTTGTTAACATGACCAAATGGAGTGAGTTTGAGAAACACTATGGATGCGCGCGTATGTTTATTAATCGTACAATTACCAGCGCGCGTACGGTTATTAAGCGTATATTTTAACATGACCAAATGAATGACTGAGTTTGAGAAATACTATGTGCGCGTGTATGTTTATTAATCGTACAATTGCCAGCGCGCGTACGGTTATTAGGCGTACCTTTCAACATTACCAAATGAATGAGTGAGTTCGAGATTTCAACACTATGTGCGCGTGTACGTTTATTAATCGTACAATTGCCAGCGCATACGGTTATTAGGCATACAATTCCAACAAGTCTAAAATCGGCGAGTAATTGATGGCAATGAAAGGAAAAAATGTTTTTTTGCGTACTTTTTTCGGTGTAGCTTTCCAGAATTTGTCCTGGTGGCCTGCCTCCGTAAACTTGAATGAATCAGGTTCTTCTTCGTCCTGTGATGGGATAAGCTTATATCAAACTTAACACCTGTTTTTTGTAAGGGAGGGTAAAGAAAGTTTAAATTTGTTCGACGTTTTTCTTACCCATGAAAGTTCTCTTTCAAGTTTTCTAAGTGACTCTTCCGCCTGGCGTACACACTTGCAGTTTTCTGAACTAAGCCTAGGAGTACACTCGCAGCTGTTCTCCCACATCTGGACATCATCATCGTCATCCTCGACGTCAAAGTCGTAATCATCGGCGTTCAACTTAAATAAAAGGATGTTTGTTATTAGTTTCTTTCTCTGCGTTTTTTCCTTACTCCTTACCGACAGCTTTACCTCAGTTGTAAGAGCAGAATCCTTGTTGTCGATTTCCATTTTTCTCTCTTGAAATATAAGCTCCGGCAAGGAAAGATACTCTGAGGGGAGTACCTGCATGGGGCAGTGCGCGCGTTAATGGGCGGGAAGATTAATGCGGATAAACCAGTTGGAACCGGTATAACAGGTTTTGATGAAATTTTAACGTACAGTAAACTCGCATGAACTATTTGGAACCGGTATAACAGGTTCTGATGGAAATTCAAATTGCACCTTTTGTCTCTGTGAAACATGGAGGATCCGACAAGCGTAGACGAGCGTTCGTGGTTCTTGGCACCAGACGACGAAAATTTTGTTTATTTATGTTTCACAGATGGTGAAAAACAGTTACTTCGTGGGTATGAACACGACGAGGAAGAAAAAACGGATTGTGTCCTGGTAATGGTATTCAAATGAGTTATTACACTTAAGCTAAGTTAATTTACGCGCTCTGAAGAAAGGGCTTTTTTCTTTAGTTCAACGTGGAGGAAAACTTGCCTATTTGGGTAAGAATAAAAAACATCTCAAAAGAGCACTCGTTTGCCAGCCACTTTGAAGAAGAAGACTTCACCCTCAACAGCAACGAGTTTGTGGATAAACTTGAAGAGGTGCTGGACAAAGATAGTCTGGAATTGGTGGGAAAAAGCGGAGAAGACGGATCCGGAGAAGACCGCGTGGTGAAGACGCAAAAAAAAAGCAAAAAAAGGAGGCGGCGCGCAGGGGAGTTTTCCGGCAGACAGCTGGCGTTAAAGAAATTGGAAAAGGAGGGAGATGGTGCCGTCTTGAAAACAGGGACATGGCCTCCTCCATTCCTGACCACCGTCAAAAAAATGCGAGGAGTCCTTTTAGAGTTTGCAGAGGGCGAGGAGGAGAACTTTACAGAAGATAACGCCACAGCTATGCGTGTGTACTTCTCCAAGAAGCTCAATGTTTCAGGGAAGGTGAGAACATTTTTCATTCGTCTTAGTACCCTTAGTTGACGTTAGAAATAAATTTGAAAAGAATTTGGCTATTCAGATTAACCTTGAACTAGAGGACTATTCAGCTGTTTTTATTAACACTTCACGGTGGGAGAATAGAGCAGAAAAAACGGCTTAATATCTCTTTGCTTAGGAATTAACGCAATCCGTCCTGTAGATAATGAAGGGTGCATATGGGGATATTTGAATTCACCAAATTTTTAAAATGTCCAACCACAATGATAAGTCTTGTTTTTGTACGTCCGACTCCGCGCTACTATTTTTCTATCGTTACATACAAGTCAGGCATAGTTAAGCTTCTCATAAAATAAAACGGGTTAGGCACACCGGGATCGTTTCCAAAATTCGCTCCAACAGAAAGATTCGATAGCCCCTCACGAAAAGTGACTTTTTTCGGTTCCCATACGCGAAGTGACTTTGTCTGCAAGAGAAAGTGACTTCGCCTGATCCGAAGCATGGAGCGAAGTCAGGCAAAGTAACCCCTTGAAGGCGAAGTCGCTCCTCGTGTGAAGCGATCTGGCTACCAATGGGATCAATGGAGTCAGTGAAAAAAAGAGACCGGGATAAGCAGCATATAATCGAAAAGCATGTGTTCCTTTAAAGATTGCCATGACGTTTCTTGGTGAATAATTTTTTAGTCTTAGGTTAAGCGGCGGATGTCAACTGTTCTTTAGATTTTTTAAGACTTCTAAGGGTATGTAACGATGGAATGTTGTAACTCGACTGTCGTCCCGTACTTAGAGCTAAGGCTTAAATGTAATGCCTGAAGAGAAATTAAAGAGAAACGCGAAATTCTGTCACGCTGTGTAATTTTGTCCTCAACAAGCTGAAGGAAAATATTGTTATTGTTGTTGTTATTTGAAAGCCTTGGAAGTTGCTGGCGTCAACCAGTCCCGGTCCTTTCCGGATTGTTTTCGGGGCGGTCAAATTCCGTTGAGTGATTGGAATTACTCAATAAAAAGTGACTTCGATGTTATCTTCGAGTGGCTTTGCACGCCGGCGCTCGCTAACTGACTTGGAATACGTACTTGTCGATAAATGGAGAGGCCAAAAGGATTTTTATATTTGATTCATATTAAGTTTTAATCTCCTGTCGGAATACTCCTGATATAATTCGAACCTGGTTGTTTTCGCTTGAGAAAAAAGCTGATGGAGGAACTATTTAACATTCAAGATGGCGGCTGTTTGTTCGTTGCTCGTGTTACTTGGCATTGGTTGTCATATGTATTCTGGGTTAAAATGATTGGGTTGGACGTGTACTTAAAGTAACATTATTTCAAGTTTTATTTAATAAGCTTATGAAAGAGGTAAGGTAGTGGGAGGCTAGAAGGGTTTCGCTGCGGTGAGGTAAGCTTGGTTAATACAGTCACACCAAGTGGAGCATACCCCTCAAAATTACATTAATGAATTGATTATTTGAACATTAAAAATGATTATTGGAAAATTGAACCCACTCGGTCGTTCCAAGAATACGGCTAATGGGTTTGATGTTCAAAACAATCAGTTTAATATTGATTTTTGAAATGACTAGCGAGTTCGGGAATATTCAAACAATCAATTCATTATTGCATTCTTGAAACGACTAGCGGGTTCAATATTCAAATAATCAATTCATTAATGTAATCTTGAGGGGTATGCTTCACCTGTTTTGACTGTAAAACATTTAGAATTTTTCACTTATAAATAAGTTATGTGTAACATGACGATGGTGTCTAACATGTTGGTCAGCTGAGTTAATGTTATTCCTTTGCTGTTTCGTCAAGTATTCAGTGACCTTTTTAATTTTTTATTATAAATAAATGTGGACTTTGTAGCTCAAGAAACAAAGGGAAATAGGCATATTAATTTAATTAACCTTTCTGTCATGTGCAATGTTTCTATGCTTAGGCAGTAAGCTTATTAATAAGCTCAGTAAATGCATGTTGCGGCCCTATGCCCCACTGGGGGCAAATAGGACTAATGATGATGATGAATTAAAAGCATATTTATAGAATTTTACTTTCATTTAAGCTTATTTTATATTAAATATGCTTCCATCTTTTTTTATGCAGGATGGGAGTAACTCCATTTTAACAAACTACTTTAAGGTAGCCCTTTTCCCCAGTGCCCTTTTTTCCAAAGCAGTTGAGCTTTGTGAGAGCTACGAGGAGGGGCAGCTCCTACCTCCATCTTCTGCAAAGCAGAGACAGAGGAGGAGCATTTCCTCCTCTACATTTAACTTCCTGAGAGGCCTCAACCCTCAAAATGACCAGCATCAGGAGGTGATTGCAGAGAAGCTTGAACACTGGCTGGAAACCAAAGAAAGGCCATCTAAAGAGAAGGTACCAAGTGGGAAGATAATAATTGTGGTTTCTTCTAGATCTATGTATTATTAGATAGCTCCACACATTACTGTATAATGTTGAAATTCCACAGGTGCTCCACTCTTTGAAGGCACATTTTGTAAATTTAAGCAAATTACAAGAACCAAGACAATTCAATGAAATAAATTTAAACTCATTATGTTTTGCAGGTAAAATCATCAGCTGAAAAAAGTGATGTCAAAGTATTGCATCAGGTAAAACGTACACTTAAAGATTCTAGCATTTTTAAGTTATTTATACCAAGGTAGTCCATGGATGGCACAGCTTTAAAGTTTATATAAAAGGATGCTTGTTTTGAGAAGAGCAAAGTTAATCCCCATGGGAGTTCTTAAATGTTAACATTCAAACACACAGTTTTAACTCCTATAAGTGACCACCCAAAATGTTAAGCCTAGGTGGTTGCTTACGAGAGTGGTTAGACTATACTGGGTCAAAATTCTGCCTCATAAGCATATGGTAACAGCAGAGACTCGCATTAACTCATGTTTTTAAATGTCTTATATGCAAAAGGTCAAATTCAAGATAAACTCCTGTACTTACCCATCCGAAATTTCAATGTCTCATACTAGCCAGGAGTGCAATATGGTTACAGCATGTTATTATCTACTTTACCCTCTATTATCTGTCAAGTAGTTGCTTGTGGGAGGTTGAAAACAAAAAGGAAATTTCAAAGGCTTATCTCTATGAGTGGTCGCTGTTGCTTAGTATGGGTGGTCGCTTACAAGAGCTTCCAAATATAGTAATTGTATTTGTATGAAAAAAGGGTCTAGTTGTCCTTGCTGGGGTGCTCTGACAGCAAACAACCATGATAATGATTAACCAGAACTAGCCTGTTGGCCTCTAAAAAAAACAAAAAATAAATAAAAATAATAACTTAATTTATATAGCGGATATATACAAACTAGCTCCATACCGCGTTACAGTCATAAAAGTAAAACTAAATATAAAAGTATGAACTAAATTAATGAACTTAAAAATGGAAATAATTATCTAAAAGTAATAAGTTTTTAAATGCGATTTAAAAACGGCGACTGATGGACTCAACTTAATTTCAAGAGGCAGATCATTCCATGACTTGGGGGTGGCAACTGAGAGGGCTTTTGCTCCGTAAGTTTTCAGACGTACCCTAGGAATTTCTAAAATATATTTTCCAGCAGATCTTAGACTTCTTGGTGGATTATAGTGGACCAAAAGTTGACTTATATAGGAAGGTGCTAAATTTCAAAAACATTGCTGCTGTTGTCACAGAGGCAATGGAAGCGTGATGGTAATCGACAGTAACACAAATTGAACATCCTACAACATTCTCAACTTTCACCTTTATTGTGTCTTCCTGTACTAAAAGTTATTGGTTTTAATTAATGCTTTGCAGAGACTTAAAGAAGAACAAATAAAAAACTGTCCACTTCCTTAAACGCAATGGAAAAGGTGATTAAATATTGATATTTTATAACTTTGTTGACTTCTGCTTTATTGTTAATTGACATATTAATAAACATTTTAATTTGTCTTCTGCAGAAATATCAGAGCAGTGTCGATGAAATTTCAATGTTACAAAAAGAAATCGCTAGACAAAAAGAGGTTTGCAAGATTTATAATTATTTCAATTTTTAATTGACAATAATTATTACGCGGGCTTTCCTTTTCATAAAGTGCAAGTTGTTCTTGGTTGCCAAAAGAGGGGGGTCATGGTCCCAGGAATTCTATGCACAGACCATGGAAACTCAGGGGATGGGGAACACAACGTTGCTTGCTCTTCACCATTTTGGCAAGAATCGCTTCTTATGCCCATCTCACATACAAAGATGTTGATCATTTTCGGAAGGGTCAGTCTACGAATTTTATTGTTTGAAAGCTGGCCAGGTAAGCAAAGTTCAAGCTTGAAATGTTCTTGCAAGATAACTGAGCCAATCATGCTATGAATTCAAGCCATGAAAACACTGACAAAAAATAGGCAATTAATGATTTAATTTGATTTGATTTAATGTACAGTTGGTTGAAACTAAAGAAAAGATAATAAAGTTTTTGAAGACTGAGGCTGAGAGTTTAAAGCAGGTACATGTTAGGGAGGCGTGGTGGCCTCATGGTTAGTGCGCTCGACTCCGGAGCGAGCGCTCCGGGTTCGAGCCCTGGCCTGGGACATTGCGTTGTGTTCTTAGGCAAGACACTTTACTCTCACGGTGCCTCTCTCCACCCAGGTGTATAAATGGGTACCGGCGAATTTAATGCTGGGGGTAACCCTGCGATGGACTGGCATCCCATCCAGGGGGGAGTAGAAATATTCCTAGTCGCTTCATGCCACGGAAACCGGGATAAGCTCCGGCCTGGTGGGCCACTTGGCTCGTATGCAGACTTTACCTTTACCTTACATGTAAGTGTTATAATTGCTCTTGGGTCATTACCAGGTGACCTAAAGATGACTTCATTAAGCTTTATTGAATAATAAATTGATCTAAAGATCATATTTAATGCTATGGACAAATCCGTATTTGAAATAAACCTAGGTGTAGCAGATAAACCTAGGTTGTAGCAGATTGAAATTGCTCCCCAGCCAAATTAGCAACTTGTGATTTCCCTCCATTTTTGGGGGTCAACCTCAAAGATTTTATGCCTGACATGGCCTAAATGCAGGTAATATGGTTTTAATCTGGATTATATCAAGTATAAAATCTATATCTTAACAGCTTAAAACAATAATTACAACTTTTTTTATTCATTTTGTCAGCCTGAAGACTCGGAGAAAAGCTCAACTGTAAGTAGAACTATAACCATGTAATAGTTATCCGGGGGAGGGAGGTGCTCTACAAAGTGCGATACAGGGACTCATGGCCCCAAGTTCCAAATTACTCTTTTGTAGACAATTTTGACAGAAAAGGTAACCCTTAAATTCTGCAATTATCTTTTTTTCATTGTCATGTAGTGCCTAATAAATGAAATGGTACAGCCATACACTGTAAGGTGTGCTTGATTATAATTGATTTGGTCTGAAAATGTTGGAATCTATTGTTTCAGTTCTGCCATCTGATTGGCTTTCATTGTCTGGGTGGCCCTGGTTTCAGTAAATACACTGTAAAAGCCCTTTAAAATAACCAAAACTTGTAAAATTCCCTTTTATATACCTGAAGCCTGAAAAAGGTACCCATCTCGCATGAAGCCTTTTCTATATAGAGGTTGCTTAAAATGGAATGGGGTATAATCTTGAGGAATTAAAATTAACCTATCAGTTACACTGAAGACAGGTCAAGCAAATATGGATGAAAAATAAAACCATAGTGCATACTTGTGCTTCACAGGTGCAGAAAAAACAGATCAAACATCTCAAACCAATGGTAAGGTGTTTGTTGGTTTAAGTGGTATGTGATCCATCAGATCCTCTCCCTGTTCTCTCCACACATGCCTAGTCACATAATTATGTCCATGGCACAAAGAGTTTGCACATATGTAATGTGTGGTGATCAAACTCTCTCTGTAGCTCAGTTGTTACAATGCCCAACTGGTATTTATATCGAATCTGTTTGGAACTCACACTCTCATTTCTCCTAGACTAGGAGATGGTGAACAGATCATATTTATCATTACCCTGGTTTTCTCATAGCCATTGAAAAACACCTTAGAGTCTGTTAAAGCCGCTTATGAATCAGACAAGGAGCTCATCAATGAGCTGCGAGACCAACAGGTAATATTAAAAAATAATTAGATCTATAATTAAAGTAAAATTATATGGTCCTGATGGAAACTAGGGGAGCACACTATTTAATGTAAACTACTTTGTAACTTGTTACCCTGAAGTGGTGCTTTGAAATTTCCTCTCAAGGCTTTTTACACATAACAAAATGTTGTTCATTCATGTCTATATCTCTTATCCTTTAGGGACCACCCTCTTCAAAGAAAAAGAAACTTGCTGTAAGTTACAGAATCATATAACAAAACCCAGGGTTTTCATTAAGAATCTAAGAGGCAGGAGGATATTATGAAATAACCAGAGAATCTGGCCACTCAGAGAAAAATTTAACTTCAAGGCTTCTACGGGCCTTGTAGTTTAGCCGGAAAACTCCATGAAGTAGCCGGAGAATTCTCCGATCTCCGATGCTTAATGAACACCCTGAAACCGTAAAAAAAATTCAATGGCTAGTTTGGTCTTGCTTTGGGAATTTTTGCTCAACTGTCTCACCAAAATACAAACATCATCTCAACCAAACTAGCCAAAGTGTACTTATAGGATTGATTAGGTAACAGATGTCAAATTGTCTGACTGTGCTTGCTAGTTGACACATTGCATAAATTATTAATTTCATGTGTCTGTTCCCTTTGTGACGATGAAAATTAGCCAATGAGTGGACAAGAATTTCTGTAGTCTATCTTAAAAATTACATTTATCATGTCAATGTTTTCAGACACTAAGGGAGGAACAAGAGAAAACCTAGGGTCTATAAAATAGATATGGGTTACCCTATATGATATGATTTGAATTTTGAAGGATCGACAGTGTAAGCTGAATATTTCTACCGACTGTAAATGTGAAGCTACTTAAAGATCATTAAATACATTGTTTTTCAATAGGCTCCATCCTTGTCGCAGAATGACAGAGAAGCAGAAGTGAGTACCAGTAACTTATAAAAAATAGTTTAATATGAAACTGTCATTTTGAGAGATAAGCCAGCAATGATTGTACAATTCTAGAGCTTCATTCCTCAGAAACCAGTGGTCAAATAAATGCCCTTGTTACCCTGAAGTGGTGCTTTGAAATTTCCTCTCAAGGCTTTTTACACATAACAAAATGTTGTTCATTCATGTCTATATCTCTTATCCTTTAGGGACCACCCTCTTCAAAGAAAAAGAAATTTGCTGTAAGTTACAGAATCATATAACAAAACCGTAAAAAAATCCAATGGCTAGTTTGGTCTTGCTTTGGGAATTTTTGCTCAACTGTCTCACCAACATACAAACATCATCTCAACCAAACTAGCCAAAGTGTACTTATAGGATTGATTAGGTAACAGATGTCAAATTGTCTGACTGTGCTTGCTAGTTGACACATTGCATAAATTATTAATTTCATGTGTCTGTTCCCTTTTTGATGATGAAAATTAGCCAATGAGTGCACAAGAATTTCTGTAGTCTATCTTAAAAATTACATTTATCATGTCAATGTTTTCAGACACTAAGGGAGGAACAAGAGAAAACCTAGGGTCTATAAAATAGATATGGGTTACCCTATATGATATGATTTGAATTTTGAAGGATCGACAGTGTATGCTGAATATTTCTACCGACTGTAAATGTGAAGCTACTTAAAGATCATTAAATACATTGTTTTTCAATAGGCTCCATCCTTGTCGCAGAATGACAGAGAAGCAGAAGTGAGTACCAGTAACTTATAAAAAATAGTTTAATATGAAACTGTCATTTTGAGAGATAAGCCAGCAATGATTCTACAATTCTAGAGCTTCATTCCTTAGAATCCAGTGGTCAAATAAATGCCCTTGTTACCCTGAAGTGGTGCTTTGAAATTTCCTCTCAAGGCTTTTTACACATAACAAAATGTTGTTCATTCATGTCTATATCTCTTATCCTTTAGGGACCACCCTCTTCAAAGAAAAAGAAACTTGCTGTAAGTTACAGAATCATATAACAAAACCGTAAAAACAATTCAATGGCTAGTTTGGTCTTTCTTTGGGAATTTTTGCTCAACTGTCTCACCAAAATACAAACATCATCTCAACCAAACTAGCCAAAGTGTACTTATAGGATTGATTAGGTAACAGATGTCAAATTGTCTGTGCTTGCTAGTTGACACATTGCATAAATTATTAATTTCATGTGTCTGTTCCCTTTTTGACGATGAAAATTAGCCAATGAGTGCACAAGAATTTTTGTAGTCTATCTTAAAAATTACATTTATCATGTCAATGTTTTCAGACACTAAGGGAGGAACAAGAGAAAACCCAGGGTCTATAAAATAGATATGGGTTACCCTATATGATATGATTTGGATTTTGAAGGATCAACAGTGTATGCTGAATATTCCTACTGACTGTCAATGTGAAGCTACTTAAAGATCATTAAATACATTGTTTTTCAATAGGCTCCATCCTTGTCGCAGAATGACAGAGAAGCAGAAGTGAGTACCACTAACTTATAAAAATAGTTTATGAAACAGTTACTGTCTTTTTGAGAGAGAAGCCAGCAATGATTCTACAATTCTAGATCTTCATTCCTCAGAATTCAATGGTCAAATGCCCTTGTTACCCTGAAGTGGTGCTTTGAAATTTCCTCTCAAGGCTTTGTACACATAACAAAATATTGTTCATTCGTGTTTATATCTCTTATCCTTTAGGGACCACCCTCTTCAAAGAAAAAGAAACTTGCTGTAAGTTACTGATTCATATAACAAAACTGTAGAAAATTGAATGGTTAGTTTGGTCTTTCTTTGGGAATTTTTGCTAAACTGTCTCACCAAAATACAAACAATAGCTCAATCAAACTAGCCAAAGTGTACTACTGTAGAACAACAACAACAACAAATACTTTATTTACTCTAACCACGAAAGGTTTGGTTAGGTAATAATACCATTTCTTAATTAACATATACCTCTGTGGAAACATTTTGACATTGAAATGTGAAAACTATAAATAAATAAATAAACATTTTTAATGTGACTAGTATATATAATAATATACATGAAAAAATTAGTCGATTCTGATTGGCTGAGAGCCGTGCAGTTCAAGAGTAACACCAGTGCAAAAAGTGTAACACCAGTGCAAATCACACATCGTAATTTTGAATTACAGTTGACTGAAAGGTAATAGGAAATGGACCAAAATTTTTGGTCATCATTTTACGTGATTCTAGAATGTAGTTTAGCGTGGTTTGTTGTGGACTCGCGAGCCACAACAAATTTTGACTACTGTGATGACGCAAATCGTTGTCGATAAAAGTACAGACAACGCTAAACCACATTCGATTTGTTAATTAGAACATATCATTTCGTGACACCCAGTATGTAAACTTATACTAAACTTGGTCATTTCATTTGCAGAAACATGCGAAGGGATACGCCTATGTGCCTGCACTTAGCTTCCAGGCAAAAAATATCTTCCAGGAAACTGAGTTCAAAACTCGCCTCAGAAAAAAGTAATCTTATTAGCAGCCTTCGAGCTTTAATATAGCAGTAGTAATATTGTTATCTGTCCTTTTTTTATCAGTTCATCAAGTGCTTACTAATAAACTGCAGCTATAACGTTTTAACATGTCAGTGCGTGTCTTTGATCTAGTTAAAGTAATCCATGTACCATTTATTAATGGATTCGAGCTCTAAATCGCTCACCGTGATCGTGAGCCACGTCTTTGCGTTCGACTGTACAGGACAACATTCAAATTGAGAAATGAACATACATATAGTCATCTTCCACTACAGAACGCGGAAACGATATCAATAAGATGTTTCGTGTATCTCTAGTTTGGGGAAGAATGAAGAATTTCCAATACCACTATTAAAAACACTACTGCCAGTACTACAGAACATAGCCCGAGGAATTTAATATAACATGACTCGTACTACGTATTAAACTGGATAATTGTCTCTAAATTTAATTTTTATTCAAAGTCTATAATTTCATAACATTATACATTCTTGTGAAAGCGACAGTCCAATGTAGTTTTATACTTCTTCTCTGATCGTGCAATAACAATTCCTAACTGAGTTTAAAACTGGACAATTCTAAAAAAACGGTTTTATAAAATAACTGAGCTACTACGCGCGCTCTCATCGGTCGATAAGTGTGTTTGGATGAGAGTATGTAAACACGATTGCGACGTGTTAGATTCGCGCGTATTTTGAGAATTATTTTATAAAAGCAATAAGAGCACTTTTTCTCGAAAGTTATGCAAGCCCTCGACTACGTCTCGGGTTTGCGTAACTGTCTCGAATTCTCCCAACCCTCCTCGTGTTTAGATGAGCCTATGTAAACATGGAAAAAGTGCTCTATTGCTTAATGACCGAATAATAACATGCTTAAGTTACACTCCACTCTCTAGTGCTTCCTATGCTGGCTACCAATTCACTCCAAGCTACATCTATCACTTCCTGAAGGCCCTAACAACAGGAATGAAAAGTACACTAGGTTATTCGACATACATCAAATGAATTAAAGCCATACAAACTAGACACTCGTAAAACAAATGCTGTAAAAACAACATCAAAATAGATAACTTGTAAATCAGCACACTAGTAAATTCGTTCTCGGCAACTAAGTAATCAGGACGATTAGATTAATAATCGTACATCCACCTAGCTATCTTTGTACTGAGTATAAACTAAGTGATCAATACGATTAATAATCGTACATGATCTTTGTACTCAGTGTAAACTAAGTGATCAATACGATTAATAATCGTACATGATCCTTGTACTCAGTATAAACTAAGTGATCCATACGATTAATAATCGTACATGATCCTTGTACTCAGTATAAACTAAGTGATTAATGCGATTAATAATCGTACATGATCCTTGTACTCAGTATAAACTAAGTGATCCATACGATTAATAATCGTACATGATCCTTGTACTCAGTATAAACTAAGTGATCAATACGATTAATAATCGTACATGATCCTTGTGCTCAGTATAAACTAAGTGATCAATACGATTAATAATCGTACATGATCCTTGTACTCAGTATAAACTAAGTGATTAATACGATTAATAATCGTACATGATCCTTGTACTCAGTATAAACTAAGTGATCAATACGATTAATAATCGTACATGATCCTTGTACTCAGTATAAACTAAGTGATTAATACGATTAATAATCGTACATGATCCTTGTACTCAGTATAAACTAAGTGATCAATACGATTAATAATCGTACGTGATCCTTGTACTCAGTATAAACTAAGTGATCCATACGATTAATAATCGTACATGATCCGTGTACTCAGTATAAACTAAGTGATTATAAATACGATTAATAATCGTACATGATCCTTGTACTCAGTATAAACTAAGTGATTAATACGATTAATAATCGTACATGATCCTTGTACTCAGTATAAACTAAGTGATCAATACGATTAATAATCGTACGTGATCCTTGTACTCAGTATAAAGTAAGTGATCCATACGATTAATAATCGTACGTGATCCTTGTACTCAGTATAAACTAAGTGATCCATAGGATTAATAATCGTACATGATCCGTGTACTCAGAATAAACTAAGTGATTAATACGATTAATAATCGTACATGATCCTTGTACTCAGTATAAACTAAGTGATTAATACGATTAATAATCGTACATGATCCTTGTACTCAGTATAAACTAAGTGATCAATACGATTAATAATCGTACATGATCCGTGTACTCAGTATAAACTAAGTGATTAATACGATTAATAATCGTACATGATCCTTGTACTCAGTATAAACTAAGTGATTAATACGATTAATAATCGTACATGATCCTTGTACTCAGTATAAACTAAGTGATCAATACGATTAATAATCGTACATGATCCTTGTACTCAGTATAAACTAAGTGATCAATACGATTAATAATCGTACATGATCCTTGTACTCAGTATAAACTAAGTGATTAATACGATTAATAATCGTACATGATCCTTGTACTCAGTATAAACTAAGTGATCAATACGATTAATAATCGTACATGATCCTTGTACTCAGTATAAACTAAGTGATCAATACGATTAATAATCGTACATGATCCGTGTACTCAGTATAAACTAAGTGATTAATACGATTAATAATCGTACATGATCCTTGTACTCAGTATAAACTAAGTGATCAATACGATTAATAATCGTACATGATCCTTGTACTCAGTATAAACTAAGTGATTAATACGATTAATAATCGTACATGATCCGTGTACTCAGTATAAACTAAGTGATCAATACGATTAATAATCGTACATGATCCTTGTACTCAGTATAAACTAAGTGATTAATACGATTAATAATCGTACATGATCCTTGTACTCAGTATAAACTAAGTGATTAATACGATTAATAATCGTACATGATCCGTGTACTCAGTATAAACTAAGTGATTAATACGATTAATAATCGTACATGATCCTTGTACTCAGTATAAACTAAGTGATTAATACGATTAATAATCGTACATGATCCTTGTACTCAGTATAAACTAAGTGATCAATACGATTAATAATCGTACATGATCCGTGTACTCAGAATAAACTAAGTGATTAATACGATTAATAATCGTACCTGATCCTTGTACTCAGTATAAACTAAGTGATTAATACGATTAATAATAGTACATGATCCTTGTACTCAGTATAAACTAAGTGATCCATACGATTAATAATCGTACATGATCCGTGTACTCAGTATAAACTAAGTGATTAATACGATTAATAATCGTACATGAACCTTGCTATCTTTCTAATCAGTGGTAGATCAGTACGCTTAATAATCGTAATTGGAACTAACAAAAAGACATAGTCGCACACGCACTCTTCAGATTTTGTACTGAGTAACTTTAGGTTAATTCCTATCAGTGATGGTTGCCAGGTGGTTGCATCGGTAGTGCTATCTATTACTCCTTGAATTTCATATTGATAATTAAGGTGACATTAAAGAGGTTAAAACCCCAAGCAACCTGGAATGCAGTAAACTTAAATTATCGATAACAGAGTAGTACAAAGAGCGCCTGTCAAATATACGCGTATTAATCGTAAATTTCGTTCGGTTTAGGCCTGTGATGGCGTTATTTCTTTCCACTCGTCCACAACAGTTGTCACGTTTTAGTGTTGCGTTACGCTGCAGAGTAACGACCGTAAAGGCGTCAAAGAAAAACAATTCTGACAGCTGTTAAATGCTTATTTCTATCATTGGCTATTTCAGTGACATGAGACATTTGACAACTCTTCTAACTTTGTGCCAAATCCTTGAGGCTCTTACCAGAAGATCTTGACTTTCAGGCAAACATTATTTTTCGACTGATTTGAACTGAAATTTGCTCACGCTATACTGAGGATTGATCTTATCGCTTATTACGTGACATTGATTTTGTTCACTTATTACTATTTCGGATCACACAAGGCTTTTACCGAGATGACCACGTGGAGTGGACGACGGCAAGACTTGGGATTGCCGCTGAATCGATGCTGCTCAATTCAAAGCAGCACTGAGAGAACTTTGCAGGAGTTGCTATGATTGTCATACGAGTTTACAAATGACAGGAGCGCAAAACTTGATATTAAACATTATCGGATGGACGTTCAGGTTAACTTTGAAATTGCTTCTGCTGGAATATATACTGCATTATGCCGTAAAGAAGTCATAGAGGTGAGACTAAATCTATTGAAATTACTGTAGAAAAGTGGATGTCGCGATGGTGTACTGATATTCTGATACTGTACTGTAAAAGCTGGAGAAAACGTTTTTCCCGCGAAAAATAGGCGCCAAATGTCAGCAAGAGTCGAATTCTCGAATGTTAGTGTTCAGGGCAGCTTAAAGTTCTTCACTCTCGAAAGGATTTTCTTCAGGCTTAAGGAATTTAAATCTTACAAAGGGGAATATATGATGAGGAGGTTTGGAGTATTTTTTTTTTCCAACCGGGTTCAGAGTGCGGTGTTATGTCGCGGGCACCTTCGCCTTCACCAACGCCGGCCTTAGCGCAAGTTATTTCAGCTACCTATGTAGTGTCTTACAGTGAATACACATTTTACGCAACAATTAAAACTTTAAATACAACTAACGATTCGGGACAGTAGATGATAAATTTCACGTCAAAAAACATTATAGCAATTCTCGGCATGATTGAGCTTACGACATTTTCAGGCTCTTGAACTGAACCCAGACGAATTTCACGCATCGGACTTGTTGATTTCACTGATGGAACACTATCAAAATACCGTTGCTTGATCCTATCTTGTCCTGTGTTTCCTCGGAAATGTCACATAAAAATTAAAGAACATCCAAAACAGTTGGCGCTGCTATTCATGTCATTCACTGCAAAATCCGCGGCAAAATAGGAAAACTGTGCTTGTTGTTTCAAAATGATGTCGTGGTTTGATTGGTCTCGCTAAAATGGAGAGTTCAAAAAAGAAACCCATTCCACAAATATACTGGTACGTTTTTTTTTCTGAACTTCATCTGCATTTTGACTAGTCCGACATTTTCACGCGCAGTCCATTTTGACGCGCAGTTGAACTACACATCAAATGAGAATGTTGTTGTTCTGTTTGAGTATTGCATGCAAATCTCTTTCAAGCATGCAAATCTCATACAACCTCGCTCAGTTTGTTTAAGACAATACTGTCACCCTTACACAACAGTGTGCCATTGAAAATCTAATTCTGGCTCCCAAAAACATTATTTTGCAGAATGGTTAAATTTTACCCGTCGATTGGGAGTTGTCGATTTCGACGTATTTTAACAGTATATTAAGCTTATTATAATGAAATCATGAAGCTACATCTCCTAGATATATCGCTTTCTTGGCTAATTTTTAGTTGGTCTTTCTTAGTTTTGGAAACTGTATTTTCAGGCAATATAATAACGTGAGTTCACGAAACGTGGCATTGCATTTCAATATCGATCGCTGCGACTTGGCGAAATGTGGGACAACTTCAGTCACTTTTTAGTTTATAACAATCTTTGTCGGTAGTGTAAAGGATAATTTATCAGAAGATTTGAGAAAAATGATTTTAGCAAAGATTGTTCCAAGGTTAATTTTATTTGCAAATTTCTTACCCAGCTCTGCTCGAAAGTCGAAGAATTAGCACCAGCGACCGAATTGCCGCGCTTTTTTTTCCCCGTCGTTAAATTACTGTCGCCGGATCAACATAAATTTGTTTCATGCCTGTTTATTGCTATGCTAAGGAAATCAATAAATAATACCTTAACCAAAGAGCCACACTTTCCATAGGTACACTTAAATCGTATTTGCCAAATATTCGCGTACTAAAAACTCGACGAATTTTGACCGCCAATGTTTTGACGCATCGAACTTGCATATTTGCTTCGAAGTTGTTGTTGAAGTTATTCAACATGCATCAACGGTTGAAATGCATCAACTGTTGTTGTTTACTTTAAGTTTCAGTAGGACTTGAAATGTCTTTTCCCTGTGCGATTGCAAATGAGAAAAGTCCGTTCCAAGTTAAAACGTTTAGAAGAAACACGAACGCTTGGTCATGTCCTGCGTTCAACAATTAAAAGAGGTAAACCATTGACTGTTGTTGTTGGTTTGGCTTTCGAATAACCCACAACCAGCGAAAATTTTATTTCAACTAAGCGGCTGTTCCTTTTTCTTCTCATTTTCGGGAGGCTACTAAATACCTTCTGACAGTAAAAAGAGCTCGAATAAAACCATAAACATTCGTCGAAGAAATGCCAAAATATGCAGCGGGTCGATCGGTGACGCGGCGCGTATCCTTCGTGGCTACAAATGTTTAGAAAACATCACTCGTTTGGGGAAAATGTAGCTCAATGGTTAGATGTATCGATGGTTTTAGGCCAAGTTAATAAATGGCGATAACTTTTTGACCATAAACGCAATCAGTTTAGAAGTTCTAGCCCGTTTTATTCTTTACCGTAATGGCGGCTGAAGATCGTAAATTAATATCCTGAAAATGTAGCCACATACGAATATTATTCGTACAATGGCACGTCTATTATTCGTAAGACGCGCGTTTTCCAGTTTATTAAACTGAAATTACCGCATTATACGATTATTACCCTGAAAAGGCACGAATAG
>CAXHUQ010000368.1:0-10000 GCA_964020085.1 Micromussa lordhowensis
AAGTGTCTTATTTTTTTATCTTCTATAACATCACAATTTCTCAGCTTTTTCCACTGGATAGTTTTCGAATTATTTTTTTATTGCGTGACAGTGAAAACGATCTATTGTTTTACATTTCGCGTGACCTTTCGCAGAATCAAAAGATGCTGCGTGTTTGATTTTCAATGATTCCTGACTTGTTGCTTCCAACACTAAGTCACGACGTTTCGTTACTACTTTCAATGCATCGATTTTGAAGAAAAAACAACGACAACTAGACGACGAAGAGTGACATTTTAACCTGAAACTGGTAGCAGTTAGCGCGTGTTGCCGCGATTACGGATCAGCAGATGTATTTTAATGGCACTCTATCAACGCCTTGTTGATTACGGCAGTAGTAGACTGCTCCATCCATTTGCCGTTCTAATCAAGAAAACCCTGTGAACCCTATTAAAACGGCTACGTACAGTGTAGCCACAGTTCGTAAAATGGCACATGTAGATTTTGGAAGAGCGAAACAAACTAGAGGATACGCATTTGCATGTACATGTAAACCGTTCGACTTTTCATCGAGCGTGTTTCTTGATTCCGGATTATGATGGAGTTTACATGAAACGTTGATGAAAAAATGCCACTCTACTCGATACACATACATTATTTTCCCGAGGTATTACCTCGTCTATTTTGCCGCGGTATATATTCAATTGCGGTCGCACTCGTCTTTACCGCGGTGCTACATATTTTCACCCGCGGTGGACGCGAGGTGGGAGCACGCGGCAAAGACAAGGTTTTGCCGCAACCCGATGGGTCCATAGTTTCAGGCGGTACTGTACAACTACCTTGAAACTATTAGGAAGTAGAAAGTGTTATTGGGAAGATTGTCTAAGTTTTCGTGGAGTGATGCATTTACCCCTATACTACAGAAATTTGGAAACATTGTAAATGCTTGGCCCTAAAACAGAAAAAGAGTTATTTTGATTCCCCAATGTGCTTATCACAATAAGCAAAATGTGAACTGCAGTGGTGGTTTGAAATGTGGAAACTTCACATAATGTAAATTTCACACAAGTTTGCTATTTGAGCATCAAATTACCTCAGATGCTTCCCACTTATGGCAGGGAGCAGAATGTAAAGGGGTAATCTCTGGAGGAATTGGACATATATAGAAACTAAACACCACATTAACTACCTGGAAATGTTGGCCATATACTTTGGTTTACAGACCTTTGCTAAATACAAAGTTCACACGCACATCCAAATATTGTGTGATAAGACTTCTGCAGTTAACATTATTAATAATATAGGAACCAGTCAATCAGACTCTTGTAATTCTATGGCAATAAACTTGGGACTGGTGTGTGATTAAGGATATATGGCTCGGTGTAGCTTTCATATCCCTAGAAAGCAAAACCCTGTTGCAGGATTTAAATCTCGCCAAAACCAAAGAGAATCAGAATGCACTCTTAACAATAAAGCACTTTTAAGTGCTTTAAGAAGTATCAGTTTCACACCTGACATTGATTTATTTGCCTCACACATAGTATGTTTCTTATAAAGCAGATCTGCAAGCTGTTGCTACAGATGCATTCACCTTACAGTGTTCTGAGCTAAATGTTTATGAATTTCCCCCTTTCAGTTTCTTCCTGCTGTGTTGAGCAAAATAGAGAAGGAGCAAGCATTGGAAGTTTGTGTGCTTCCAGGGTGGCTAACAAAGGGATGGTATCCTAAAGCTCTTCAAATGCTCAAAAAGGACCCCGTCCACCTCAAAGCAAGGAAAGACCTTCTACAACTACCAAGTCACCTCTGGGAAACTCATGCACTTTGGGCCAAACTAAACCTCCTAGTCTGCCTCTTATCAGGGAGGGGCTAGATCAATATAATTTGCCATGAAGTCCAAGGGCCATTACTTATGGCCTCCTGAAGAGCAAGTGCTTCAAAGCAATACCAATCCTACGTAACAAGATGGCATCAGTACGGCATTAAAAAGATCAACATTATTAATGTTTTTCAACCTCATGTGTACAACTGTATCAAATTTCTAGTTTGGCTAGATGAATCAGGATTGGGATACAGTATAATAAATACAGCATGTTCACACCTTCCATCTAAGCAAATTAATACAGTCCAAGCAATTAAGCAGCTTTCCAATTGTTTCGTTTGTCTACAACCACACCACAGGGAAAGTACCGGTTCTCCTTCAATCACTGGAGTCAAGTCCTGTTGGGCGGCTTTCCATACCTGGCTGGGTAACCACCTGGGAATATGCCATGCTGTAGACTTTTGGACCAATTATTTTTCAGACATAATTTCCTTTTGCCCCCCTCCCCCCCCCCCCATAATTTTTCCCTCTGCTATTCAAAATGTTTTTATTTTTTCCACAAATTCATTACAGCCCAGCAACACTGACCAATATACTAGGTTATCTCTTGAATGTGGCTTTGATGACTGACCATTAGAGAATCCCCCTTCTTTGATTTCAACTCTTAGCTAGGTCTGAAATCTCTTTGTTATGCCACCCAGATGAAATGGCAACTTTATCAGAACAGGAATTGAATGCCTTCCATGTAACAGACTTTATAGAGATTGAGTAACTAAGCAACTTTCCACTTGTTTCTTTTGTCTGTCAGTAACACATATTATTATTTACTTTTACCGTAGATTTGGAATTTTCAACTCAGTTCACTGATAAAAGAATGGTGAAAATAACCTTGTGTATAGTCCATCACAATATTGTTGCTCTCATGCAATTGGTCTAAATGCGTCGTGTGACTGAATATGCTCCAACTAAAACTTTTAAAATATTTAAGAGATCCATCATGTTGTCTAGCTAAAATATTTGAAGGATAATGCAATAGCCTCCATTCGACTTTGAAAATGGACAAAGATTTGCTTCTGCACAATACTTTTCATAGAAATGCACGAGTCAAGGGTAGAAGACGAGACTGAATAGCAGCCTTTTCCTTTGTATTTCTCTCCATTCTACTCAAAGGTTTGGTCACACAGGGATGTCATGAACCATTTCATGCTTGATTTTACCCCAACAAGCCATATTTTTTACCATCGAGTGGTTTTTTGACATGCAATGATGCTAAATCGCACTAAAGTTTGCTAGGAATGCAATATTATACATTTCGTCTAGATTTTCAACTACTTACATGTACTATAGTCTAATGAGCAATAATTTACTTAAGCATATGCACATGGGGGTAATGGCCTATTGTGCCATCAATTTTGCAAAATAGCAATCTAACAGACAACAAATCTGATATGATCTGTAACAAGAAATGAGGGATACACATCTTTGGGACTATTTCAGCATTTTTTTTTTATTATTGCCTGCACTGATCTTTTTATCATCAGTAATCTTTTTCTTTCTCCTCATTACTTTTCTCTGTAGTTCATATGTGAAAAGGAACACATAAACATATCAAAATTGCAGATTTGATTAGCGACCTTCTTCCATGCCTAAAATTTGCTTACAGTATTGTGCAACAGTATTGCATGCAAATTTTGACAAATTTCCTGGCTTTTCTTGGCTTTTTGAAGAAATGATATTTCAAGGAAATTTCTCTGCATTTTTTGAACAATAATTCCCGGTGCATGATAATTCGCCGCTAATGTTCGAGATAATTTGCTCCTCCCGAGTATCCGCTGAGATTTTTCAAACAATAACTCACAGTTCCCACAAATCAGCTGCAATTTTTAGCCATGAAACACACCTGGTTATTTCACAACATACACTTAATTGTGGACTTAATCCAAAACACCAAAACACCACAGTTTGCATAAATACATGCACTTGTTGTTAATCACTGAATACACTTCAAACACTTACCAACACGCCATTTTTAACAGCGTATAGAACCACACAATTTTCTGTGCCAACCCCAGTCTCTGCACGGCCTTGTATTGCCTGCCACGATGCAAAAGCATAGATTAACAGATGCACAAAATTGACAAGATGAAAAGCCGCCAGATCCAGAAGAAGCTGGGAAAACATGGATTGCCATGAGTTTGTCCACCATGCGAAGGTCTCACCACCTGCAAGGCTCTATTGTATGCTTGATAATCCAGGGGAAAAAAATTGTAATAAAGTAAATATTGGAAAGGAATTGTGGTTGTACTACTGTAAATGAGGTCTTCCAGAATTGTTTATCCCTGTGTAAGTTTTAGAGTCATACGGAATACTATAAAGGCAACAAAAACAGAGCAAAGTGAACCCAGTACTTTAATAACAAACAACCACAAGGAGGCTGGGATAGAATAAACAATGTTCAGCTGAATGGTTTTGCAAGCGTTCCACATTGACAACATTCTGGTTTTCTATAAAAGAAAAGTATGTTCAAAGGAGGCTTTGATACCCCTTGTTTATGAACTTTAGGCTGTATTAGTGTATGATATAATTATATTGCTGTCACTTTGCAAAACACGGAATCCTCGATCAGTTGAAACAAGTGGCATATCCAGCATGGCTAGAGAAAGGTGTGTTTTGATTCAATGTATTAGCTCGTTTCAGACAAATTGTGTTAATGGCTTAAAACCCAGATCTGGAGATGTTTTTGTTTTGTTTGTGGAACAAACTGACCTCGCTGTCTTCATAATAAAGCAAGTTCATTATAATTCTCTGTGTATGAAACTGACCTCAAGACAACGAACCTGCTTGAAAACCTTTTGCAAATTTTAGGCATGTGAGATTCAAGTAACATATGTGATACGTAACATGGTATCTTATCCTCTTTTATAGTAAAGTTCCATATAACGCGCCCTGATTGGCTGAAACAGTGTGCTTTATCAGAGAACAAAGCATAGGTTGTTGACGGTAAACTGGCTTTCAAATTTTTGCTTTGAAATTTTGACAAATTTGAAATCTCACCAAAGCTATTCTTGAAGGCTTACCCCAAGCCCACCAAGACGAGTGACCTTGTTGGATTTGAACCCCCAAATATCAATTAGAAGACTGGGCCAAACCACATAACCACATTTAAGTGATTTTGACAGATGTGTGAGCTGTTGTTTGAAGGTCCATTGAAGCCACAAGTACCCAAAGAAAAAGGAAGCCATCTTATTATGGGCTGGAGACTACAGCCTTGACCTATACAACATGTGGAGCCAAAGGACAGAACAAAAGAAAGGCATCAACGAGTACTGGAAACGCTTTCAAGAAAAGGTCAAGCTCCAAGCAAACAAGATACTTAAGCTATATTATCTTCATAGTCTCAAAAAAACAAAATGGTCAACCATTGGACACCTTCCCTACAGAGACAGGACTTCTCATCCAAAACTGTGGGTACCCAGACGAGATGCAGGACAAAATAATGAAAGTCACCATTGTATTTGGCACAGACCACGAAGTCATATGTAAGAAATGCATTACAAAGGACAATGACCTTACATTCAAGAAAGCATGCGACATAGCACACACTATAGAAGCTATCCAAGCAAAGCTTAGGGCCATGGACACCCCTGTACCCCCAACCCAAGTTGATAGTCCTGGTGCAAGACAAACCAAGTCCATTGAAAGTGATACACCCTCAAACAGATCGCCTAGGGACCCAACTCGATCTCAACAATGCAGTAATTACCAGCATCAGCGGGGCCAGCCATGCAAAGCCAGCGGTGTAGAGTCTTTTAACTGCCACAACCGGGCCACTTTGGCAAAATGTGCAAAAGCAGGAACATTTTCCAGATCAGCTGATCTAAGGTTATGAAAAAGATCCAACTTCACAGCAGAACCATTTCAGGAACATGCTACAGCCATATTCTGCAAGGTCTACACTGGTGAAAAGGTCAATGTAATATCTGAAGCAGACTACAAGCAAATCATCCCCAACCTAAAAGCCCAAAGCCTTGGCCCAGCACAACTTCTTACAGCCTATAGGGGCCACCAGACTAAAACTCTGGGCAGTTGCCAACTCTATGTACATCACAATGGCAACATCAGGAAGGTAACCTGATGCTCCAGGCCCAGCAATACTTGGGTGTAAGACGTGCAAAGAACTTGGCCTAATCAAAGTAAACTGTAGCCTTGAAAATTAAGTGAAGAGAAGCAGGTATACACTCCCCTCACCAAGGAGAGCCTTATCAGTGATTTCCAAGACTGCTTTGGGGGGCTTGGAACTTTTAACATGAAACCATATCACATATTGTTAGATCCTAAAGCAGAACCAGTTGTTGATCCACCTCAAGTAGTACCAGTTCACCTACACAAGATATTTAAGGATGAACTTGACCAAATGGTAGAGCTTGGCACCATAGTCCCTCTGAAAGAACCCACAGAATGAGTCAACAGTATTGTGTTGAGCAACACAACAAATGACAATGGAGTAGTTACTAAGCAGAGAGTTTGCCTAGACCCAGGTGATCTTAACAAAAGGGTCAAACGAGAACACTACTATATGAAAACCGTAGACAAAGTAGTATCCCAGTTACATGATGCAAAGTTCTTCAGTATCATTGATGCAAAGAAGGGGTATTGGCATGTCCCATGAGACAAACAAAGTTTGACGACATTCAACAGCTTCTTGGGCAGGTATCGCTTTGCGAGACTCCCGTTCTATCTGATTGTGTCACAAGACATCTTTCAGAAGGAGCTAGACACCACCGGGCATCACAGAAATTACACATGACAACTTTGTCTGTGGATTCACAGAGAAAGAACATGATGAAAATCTAGTGTGACTGATGGAGAGGACCAGAGAGAAAGGAATTAAGTTTAAAGTGCCAGTTCGACGAAAGTCAACATCTTTTTTTCAGGCATTTTTTGACACAGAATAGCTAATTTTAGTGTAAAACATTCTTCGATGTAAATAAAATTGAATATAACGACTGTTACGACAATAAAAAGTTGCGATAAACTCACAACTTTTTCGTCCGCCATTACAAGAAACCGGTTCCAGTTGAGCCCGCAATTTAACAGCAGACGATCAAGTTATGACGTCATACTCGTAACGTTTCGCAAGGTAAACACTCAGAAGCTCCTAATCTTGCTCTTCTTCAAGAGTATTTTTTGGTATTAACGTCCAAAGGGGAACTCTCAATGCTCTTGACTGACTACAAAAGGATTTCCGGTTCCAATGCATCAACGACTAAATAATAAAACCTGTTGCAGCACTGATCAAACACGATCGTTGACCATCGATCGCTCCAGCGAGTGTATGAAGAAGAGGAACTGGAATGTTTTCAAATAAAGTTGATTTGATGGAAACGTTGATATCTTGGGTGGTATGTACAACCTTGTTTTTTGGTTCTTCTGTATTCAATCGTTGGCACAACCATAACATTGTGAAATTGTGTTGATATCATGTCTGCGAGGCCGGACATTATCACCCTGTATACAGTAGCGTTCAGGCGTTAATTCTTTCCGTTTTTAAGCACAGATGTTTTCTGCACTCTTCACCGTCTGTTTGTTCAGTTTGGGTTGCTTTCGTTTGCTTTGCAGTCGTCAGGCGGTTCATGTTCATTTGCTTTTTTATTGTTTGGGTGGGGAGTGCCTGCCTGTTAATTGGGCAACCCTAAAAATCCAGAAACTGGAAACCACAAATCAAAGAAAACAAGCCCTTAAAATACGTGAAAAATTATTTTGCAGATCTTTTGCCTTTAAAAAGTAAGAGGCCAAGTAGTAAGGTCCTCAAATGAATAAATTTGTGAGGGCTACGATTATGAGAGTTTTAATGAAGTGCATCATAATTTGATTCCATGCAAGCCCCCTAAGAGCATCTAAAATGAGCCTGCTGCTAATGGCCATTTTAAATTGGCCTGCAATTACCGGAGGTACAAAGTTGGCCTTTTACGTGGATATCTAGGTTATACTGAACAAGATAGAAATTGTCCGAGAGAACAGGGTGTCTGACAGCCTCCTGTATATTGACGGTCACATCCCTTCCCCACTTTCGATGTCCAAAGGCTAACCTGGTTAAAATAAAATTGTTTCTCCCAACAGATATGAGACTACAATTTCAGATCAACACTATTTCCACACCGATACTGCTGCAAATCAAAAATACATATTCTTTCAGGATATCATATTTAAACAACTTTTAGAGATGTTGCACACTTACTTCTGTCTGGTTCTCGTTTGTGAATGAATCTGAGCGCATCGAGCGCATGGTGTTAAAAGATGTTGAACGAATGCCAGAAACTCACCACAATAACTAGTTGCTATTTTGCTACTCACCAGTTTTCTCAGATCAATTTGAAGACCAAATTGATCTAGACAAGAACTGTGCTCTCACTAGGGCCAGGTTGAATAAAAGATGGGTAACTTAGCTTACAAGTGGGCTCTTCAGTTTGGGCAGGGGCATGAGCAGTAAAGCTTGATTTAAGTGGGGATTCAGGCCATCTTGCATCACTCTTCAGTAGCAGAAGCATTCATGAATTTTGTTTTTTAAGTTAATGTTTACCTGTGCAATCATACATGTAGACATTTTTTTACATTGATTCACTTTGGTTAATTATTCAAGCATGATTTTAAAAGATATTTTATGCTGCGAAAAAGGCCATGATGGAAGCAACATATTCATAAAACATGACGATTATTTACCTTATAATAACTTGTAAGTAACTTTGTAGGGTTGTTTGTAATGTTCTTGCCCAGGGTGGTCTTGTTTAGAGTTGTCATTCTGCATAATGTTATGGTGGTAACAGAATATGTTCTTGGGTGTCTCGAGTGTTGTTACAATGACCGCCAGATGCAGAAGAGGTTCTTACTCCAGATGGTGTGATGAATAAACAATCACAAACATTCCATTAGTATTATTGTTTCTATTTTCTGTGTTATATCTTTTAATATTTGACTCTTCTTTTTTTCTCACCTCGAAATTTGTAAATACGTATGGTCGTTTGTATTTAGATCTCGATGGACTGGCCTGCCTAGACCAGCTCTAGCCATCCACGGGCCAGTCTATGTTATAATTGTAAATTGCATATATTAAATAAAGATTGTTGTTGTTGTTGATACTTTCTGGAAATTTTTATGGCTTGGAAATTTGGCATGAGATTTTTTGGGGGTTAAATTTTGGTCTGGGGATTTGTTTGGATTTTGTTTAAAGCTCTAGGGATTTTTGGGGGCTTTAATATTTGCCTCTGTTTAATCATCCCTGTCACTTGAAATCAAGAGTACCACCGACGGTGGTAGTACACAATATTATTAGTACTTGACTAGAGGGATGAGAAGTTGCTTGAAGAGTACTTTTACCTTAAAATACTGTTTAAATAACATTCTTATTCTCATTACTCATTTCCACAAAATCAAGACAAAGTAGCTTTGTTTTATTGTTAGAAAATTAATCTTTTGCGAATACCTGAGAAAGGAGTTTACCAACTGTTGTAGCATATATGGCTATTAAATGCATATATTGATTTTATTTGGGTTATGCCAGGCAGCCATGTACTCCTTTAACTTATTTTTGTTGTTGTTGTTGTTGTATTTCTCCCACTTTCCAAAAGTGAACAAGTAGACAACTAACAAATGTTAACATTTTCAACATGTTATTTCAATTGATCTTGTGAAGTTACATACTGGCAACAAGGTTGCAAAAAGTAGCAAAAACTCACCTTCTACTTTGTCATGTCAAAGGTCTGCTGACCTATTCACATGTATCTGATCATTGAACAAAATATTGCAAAATCAGATGCCTGCACACAGAGCTGCCTGCTTCAAGACTTTGTGTCAACTTTGTGGGGAACATTATTTAGAATTAGATGGCCCTTTAGACAGAGATTCATACGATGCTTTGATGTGATTTGTATTTCTACTTCCAGTAATTTTGCTAGTGCTCGTCTCTATGTTGCGTTGGGTGAGGTTAGATCCCCAAAGCAAACAATGTTATGTGGTATTCCATAAGGGAGCACATTAGGACCTCTTTTGTTTTTATTGTACATAAACGATTTGCCAAATTGCTCAGAAAAATTATGCTTCGAAATCTTTGCAGATGATACCAATGTCTTCGCTTCTGCAAAGGATTTAAAATCACTCGAACGCTTAATGAACTCCGAACTAGCAAAAGTAAAAAAATGGTGTGAT
>CAXHUQ010000369.1:0-25875 GCA_964020085.1 Micromussa lordhowensis
AACGTGTTGATGACTTACGGGTTTATCAAGGCTTTATGATGCCTCTCAACCACCAGGCAGCAGCTATACAAGGTACTTTAAAACAATGCTAAAGATATCAGTTGACAGAGCTCTAATGCATCACATCTCTTTTTTCTTCGATGGTATTTCGTTTGACGCTCGATCGATTCACGTGTTGTTTCACGTCACAATAACCCATGTAAACGACCTGTTCCCAGACTTTCGCTCTAAATGCTGTAGGATTTGATTTTGACTTCATACACTATAAACAGTCTGCCTGTTTCCTGTTCAACAAATAAACTCCTAAAGGCAACCTGCGTGCCTTGTTTGCTATTATTATTATTTTTGTTATTTGCAAAGGTTATTTCTCGAAAACGAAGAGAAACGCAGCGAAAAAAAAATACAACTAGCAATGTTTTTCAACTGAAATAAATGTCACATGCAAAAATTCAGCTTATTTGGAGCAAAAAATTAAAAAAAAGCCAAAATCGTCACTTATCCCCCTTTTCCACTAGCCTCCTCAGATGATTCATCACACTAGTTCCCAGTCCGAGAAACGTCCGGTCAACGCGATCACAATGCATTGCCGGGAAGGCTCTTTATTTACACCTCGTGCGCGGGAAACATGGCGCTCGGATACAAGACAAATTTTATAAGTCTAAAACCAGTCCTCGCTTTCCAAACTTGGACGCTAGCAACGCTTGGCAAATGGGCCTCAACTCACGAGAGGGCTTTTTTTCTTGGGCAAGAACTGCTTTTGGACTTCGCTGCCTGGATCGACCTGACCTCAAACGCCGACAACTCGATTTTAATCGGCAGTTGCGTTCGAAGTTACAGAACACATTTTGCTTCTTTAAAACGTGTTGATGACTTACGGGTTTATCAAGGCTTTATGATGCCTCTCAACCACCAGGCAGCAGCTATACAAGGTACTTTAAAACAATGCTAAAGATATCAGTTGACAGAGCTCTAATGCATCACATCTCTTTTTTCTTCGATGGTATTTCGTTTGACGCTCGATCGATTCACGTGTTGTTTCACGTCACAATAACCCATGTAAACGACCTGTTCCCAGACTTTCGCTCTAAATGCTGTAGGATTTGATTTTGACTTCATACACTATAAACAGTCTGCCTGTTTCCTGTTCAACAAATAAACTCCTAAAGGCAACCTGCGTGCCTTGTTTGCTATTATTATTATTTTTGTTATTTGCAAAGGTTATTTCTCGAAAACGAAGAGAAACGCAGCGAAAAAAAAATACAACTAGCAATGTTTTTCAACTGAAATAAATGTCACATGCAAAAATTCAGCTTATTTGGAGCAAAAAATTAAAAAAAAGCCAAAATCGTCACTTATCCCCCTTTTCCACTAGCCTCCTCAGATGATTCATCACACTAGTTCCCAGTCCGAGAAACGTCCGGTCAACGCGATCACAATGCATTGCCGGGAAGGCTCTTTATTTACACCTCGTGCGCGGGAAACATGGCGCTCGGATACAAGACAAATTTTATAAGTCTAAAACCAGTCCTCGCTTTCCAAACTTGGACGCTAGCAACGCTTGGCAAATGGGCCTCAACTCACGAGAGGGCTTTTTTTCTTGGGCAAGAACTGCTTTTGGACTTCGCTGCCTGGATCGACCTGACCTCAAACGCCGACAACTCGATTTTAATCGGCAGTTGCGTTCGAAGTTACAGAACACATTTTGCTTCTTTAAAACGTGTTGATGACTTACGGGTTTATCAAGGCTTTATGATGCCTCTCAACCACCAGGCAGCAGCTATACAAGGTACTTTAAAACAATGCTAAAGATATCAGTTGACAGAGCTCTAATGCATCACATCTCTTTTTTCTTCGATGGTATTTCGTTTGACGCTCGATCGATTCACGTGTTGTTTCACGTCACAATAACCCATGTAAACGACCTGTTCCCAGACTTTCGCTCTAAATGCTGTAGGATTTGATTTTGACTTCATACACTATAAACAGTCTGCCTGTTTCCTGTTCAACAAATAAACTCCTAAAGGCAACCTGCGTGCCTTGTTTGCTATTATTATTATTTTTGTTATTTGCAAAGGTTATTTCTCGAAAACGAAGAGAAACGCAGCGAAAAAAAAATACAACTAGCAATGTTTTTCAACTGAAATAAATGTCACATGCAAAAATTCAGCTTATTTGGAGCAAAAAATTAAAAAAAAGCCAAAATCGTCACTTATCCCCCTTTTCCACTAGCCTCCTCAGATGATTCATCACACTAGTTCCCAGTCCGAGAAACGTCCGGTCAACGCGATCACAATGCATTGCCGGGAAGGCTCTTTATTTACACCTCGTGCGCGGGAAACATGGCGCTCGGATACAAGACAAATTTTATAAGTCTAAAACCAGTCCTCGCTTTCCAAACTTGGACGCTAGCAACGCTTGGCAAATGGGCCTCAACTCACGAGAGGGCTTTTTTTCTTGGGCAAGAACTGCTTTTGGACTTCGCTGCCTGGATCGACCTGACCTCAAACGCCGACAACTCGATTTTAATCGGCAGTTGCGTTCGAAGTTACAGAACACATTTTGCTTCTTTAAAACGTGTTGATGACTTACGGGTTTATCAAGGCTTTATGATGCCTCTCAACCACCAGGCAGCAGCTATACAAGGTACTTTAAAACAATGCTAAAGATATCAGTTGACAGAGCTCTAATGCATCACATCTCTTTTTTCTTCGATGGTATTTCGTTTGACGCTCGATCGATTCACGTGTTGTTTCACGTCACAATAACCCATGTAAACGACCTGTTCCCAGACTTTCGCTCTAAATGCTGTAGGATTTGATTTTGACTTCATACACTATAAACAGTCTGCCTGTTTCCTGTTCAACAAATAAACTCCTAAAGGCAACCTGCGTGCCTTGTTTGCTATTATTATTATTTTTGTTATTTGCAAAGGTTATTTCTCGAAAACGAAGAGAAACGCAGCGAAAAAAAAATACAACTAGCAATGTTTTTCAACTGAAATAAATGTCACATGCAAAAATTCAGCTTATTTGGAGCAAAAATTAAAAAAAAGCCAAAATCGTCACTTATCCCCCTTTTCCACTAGCCTCCTCAGATGATTCATCACACTAGTTCCCAGTCCGAGAAACGTCCGGTCAACGCGATCACAATGCATTGCCGGGAAGGCTCTTTATTTACACCTCGTGCGCGGGAAACATGGCGCTCGGATACAAGACAAATTTTATAAGTCTAAAACCAGTCCTCGCTTTCCAAACTTGGACGCTAGCAACGCTTGGCAAATGGGCCTCAACTCACGAGAGGGCTTTTTTTCTTGGGCAAGAACTGCTTTTGGACTTCGCTGCCTGGATCGACCTGACCTCAAACGCCGACAACTCGATTTTAATCGGCAGTTGCGTTCGAAGTTACAGAACACATTTTGCTTCTTTAAAACGTGTTGATGACTTACGGGTTTATCAAGGCTTTATGATGCCTCTCAACCACCAGGCAGCAGCTATACAAGGTACTTTAAAACAATGCTAAAGATATCAGTTGACAGAGCTCTAATGCATCACATCTCTTTTTTCTTCGATGGTATTTCGTTTGACGCTCGATCGATTCACGTGTTGTTTCACGTCACAATAACCCATGTAAACGACCTGTTCCCAGACTTTCGCTCTAAATGCTGTAGGATTTGATTTTGACTTCATACACTATAAACAGTCTGCCTGTTTCCTGTTCAACAAATAAACTCCTAAAGGCAACCTGCGTGCCTTGTTTGCTATTATTATTATTTTTGTTATTTGCAAAGGTTATTTCTCGAAAACGAAGAGAAACGCAGCGAAAAAAAAATACAACTAGCAATGTTTTTCAACTGAAATAAATGTCACATGCAAAAATTCAGCTTATTTGGAGCAAAAAATTAAAAAAAAGCCAAAATCGTCACTTATCCCCCTTTTCCACTAGCCTCCTCAGATGATTCATCACACTAGTTCCCAGTCCGAGAAACGTCCGGTCAACGCGATCACAATGCATTGCCGGGAAGGCTCTTTATTTACACCTCGTGCGCGGGAAACATGGCGCTCGGATACAAGACAAATTTTATAAGTCTAAAACCAGTCCTCGCTTTCCAAACTTGGACGCTAGCAACGCTTGGCAAATGGGCCTCAACTCACGAGAGGGCTTTTTTTCTTGGGCAAGAACTGCTTTTGGACTTCGCTGCCTGGATCGACCTGACCTCAAACGCCGACAACTCGATTTTAATCGGCAGTTGCGTTCGAAGTTACAGAACACATTTTGCTTCTTTAAAACGTGTTGATGACTTACGGGTTTATCAAGGCTTTATGATGCCTCTCAACCACCAGGCAGCAGCTATACAAGGTACTTTAAAACAATGCTAAAGATATCAGTTGACAGAGCTCTAATGCATCACATCTCTTTTTTCTTCGATGGTATTTCGTTTGACGCTCGATCGATTCACGTGTTGTTTCACGTCACAATAACCCATGTAAACGACCTGTTCCCAGACTTTCGCTCTAAATGCTGTAGGATTTGATTTTGACTTCATACACTATAAACAGTCTGCCTGTTTCCTGTTCAACAAATAAACTCCTAAAGGCAACCTGCGTGCCTTGTTTGCTATTATTATTATTTTTGTTATTTGCAAAGGTTATTTCTCGAAAACGAAGAGAAACGCAGCGAAAAAAAAATACAACTAGCAATGTTTTTCAACTGAAATAAATGTCACATGCAAAAATTCAGCTTATTTGGAGCAAAAAATTAAAAAAAAGCCAAAATCGTCACTTATCCCCCTTTTCCACTAGCCTCCTCAGATGATTCATCACACTAGTTCCCAGTCCGAGAAACGTCCGGTCAACGCGATCACAATGCATTGCCGGGAAGGCTCTTTATTTACACCTCGTGCGCGGGAAACATGGCGCTCGGATACAAGACAAATTTTATAAGTCTAAAACCAGTCCTCGCTTTCCAAACTTGGACGCTAGCAACGCTTGGCAAATGGGCCTCAACTCACGAGAGGGCTTTTTTTCTTGGGCAAGAACTGCTTTTGGACTTCGCTGCCTGGATCGACCTGACCTCAAACGCCGACAACTCGATTTTAATCGGCAGTTGCGTTCGAAGTTACAGAACACATTTTGCTTCTTTAAAACGTGTTGATGACTTACGGGTTTATCAAGGCTTTATGATGCCTCTCAACCACCAGGCAGCAGCTATACAAGGTACTTTAAAACAATGCTAAAGATATCAGTTGACAGAGCTCTAATGCATCACATCTCTTTTTTCTTCGATGGTATTTCGTTTGACGCTCGATCGATTCACGTGTTGTTTCACGTCACAATAACCCATGTAAACGACCTGTTCCCAGACTTTCGCTCTAAATGCTGTAGGATTTGATTTTGACTTCATACACTATAAACAGTCTGCCTGTTTCCTGTTCAACAAATAAACTCCTAAAGGCAACCTGCGTGCCTTGTTTGCTATTATTATTATTTTTGTTATTTGCAAAGGTTATTTCTCGAAAACGAAGAGAAACGCAGCGAAAAAAAAATACAACTAGCAATGTTTTTCAACTGAAATAAATGTCACATGCAAAAATTCAGCTTATTTGGAGCAAAAAATTAAAAAAAAGCCAAAATCGTCACTTATCCCCCTTTTCCACTAGCCTCCTCAGATGATTCATCACACTAGTTCCCAGTCCGAGAAACGTCCGGTCAACGCGATCACAATGCATTGCCGGGAAGGCTCTTTATTTACACCTCGTGCGCGGGAAACATGGCGCTCGGATACAAGACAAATTTTATAAGTCTAAAACCAGTCCTCGCTTTCCAAACTTGGACGCTAGCAACGCTTGGCAAATGGGCCTCAACTCACGAGAGGGCTTTTTTTCTTGGGCAAGAACTGCTTTTGGACTTCGCTGCCTGGATCGACCTGACCTCAAACGCCGACAACTCGATTTTAATCGGCAGTTGCGTTCGAAGTTACAGAACACATTTTGCTTCTTTAAAACGTGTTGATGACTTACGGGTTTATCAAGGCTTTATGATGCCTCTCAACCACCAGGCAGCAGCTATACAAGGTACTTTAAAACAATGCTAAAGATATCAGTTGACAGAGCTCTAATGCATCACATCTCTTTTTTCTTCGATGGTATTTCGTTTGACGCTCGATCGATTCACGTGTTGTTTCACGTCACAATAACCCATGTAAACGACCTGTTCCCAGACTTTCGCTCTAAATGCTGTAGGATTTGATTTTGACTTCATACACTATAAACAGTCTGCCTGTTTCCTGTTCAACAAATAAACTCCTAAAGGCAACCTGCGTGCCTTGTTTGCTATTATTATTATTTTTGTTATTTGCAAAGGTTATTTCTCGAAAACGAAGAGAAACGCAGCGAAAAAAAAATACAACTAGCAATGTTTTTCAACTGAAATAAATGTCACATGCAAAAATTCAGCTTATTTGGAGCAAAAAATTAAAAAAAAGCCAAAATCGTCACTTATCCCCCTTTTCCACTAGCCTCCTCAGATGATTCATCACACTAGTTCCCAGTCCGAGAAACGTCCGGTCAACGCGATCACAATGCATTGCCGGGAAGGCTCTTTATTTACACCTCGTGCGCGGGAAACATGGCGCTCGGATACAAGACAAATTTTATAAGTCTAAAACCAGTCCTCGCTTTCCAAACTTGGACGCTAGCAACGCTTGGCAAATGGGCCTCAACTCACGAGAGGGCTTTTTTTCTTGGGCAAGAACTGCTTTTGGACTTCGCTGCCTGGATCGACCTGACCTCAAACGCCGACAACTCGATTTTAATCGGCAGTTGCGTTCGAAGTTACAGAACACATTTTGCTTCTTTAAAACGTGTTGATGACTTACGGGTTTATCAAGGCTTTATGATGCCTCTCAACCACCAGGCAGCAGCTATACAAGGTACTTTAAAACAATGCTAAAGATATCAGTTGACAGAGCTCTAATGCATCACATCTCTTTTTTCTTCGATGGTATTTCGTTTGACGCTCGATCGATTCACGTGTTGTTTCACGTCACAATAACCCATGTAAACGACCTGTTCCCAGACTTTCGCTCTAAATGCTGTAGGATTTGATTTTGACTTCATACACTATAAACAGTCTGCCTGTTTCCTGTTCAACAAATAAACTCCTAAAGGCAACCTGCGTGCCTTGTTTGCTATTATTATTATTTTTGTTATTTGCAAAGGTTATTTCTCGAAAACGAAGAGAAACGCAGCGAAAAAAAATACAACTAGCAATGTTTTTCAACTGAAATAAATGTCACATGCAAAAATTCAGCTTATTTGGAGCAAAAAATTAAAAAAAAGCCAAAATCGTCACTTATCCCCCTTTTCCACTAGCCTCCTCAGATGATTCATCACACTAGTTCCCAGTCCGAGAAACGTCCGGTCAACGCGATCACAATGCATTGCCGGGAAGGCTCTTTATTTACACCTCGTGCGCGGGAAACATGGCGCTCGGATACAAGACAAATTTTATAAGTCTAAAACCAGTCCTCGCTTTCCAAACTTGGACGCTAGCAACGCTTGGCAAATGGGCCTCAACTCACGAGAGGGCTTTTTTTCTTGGGCAAGAACTGCTTTTGGACTTCGCTGCCTGGATCGACCTGACCTCAAACGCCGACAACTCGATTTTAATCGGCAGTTGCGTTCGAAGTTACAGAACACATTTTGCTTCTTTAAAACGTGTTGATGACTTACGGGTTTATCAAGGCTTTATGATGCCTCTCAACCACCAGGCAGCAGCTATACAAGGTACTTTAAAACAATGCTAAAGATATCAGTTGACAGAGCTCTAATGCATCACATCTCTTTTTTCTTCGATGGTATTTCGTTTGACGCTCGATCGATTCACGTGTTGTTTCACGTCACAATAACCCATGTAAACGACCTGTTCCCAGACTTTCGCTCTAAATGCTGTAGGATTTGATTTTGACTTCATACACTATAAACAGTCTGCCTGTTTCCTGTTCAACAAATAAACTCCTAAAGGCAACCTGCGTGCCTTGTTTGCTATTATTATTATTTTTGTTATTTGCAAAGGTTATTTCTCGAAAACGAAGAGAAACGCAGCGAAAAAAAAATACAACTAGCAATGTTTTTCAACTGAAATAAATGTCACATGCAAAAATTCAGCTTATTTGGAGCAAAAAATTAAAAAAAAGCCAAAATCGTCACTTATCCCCCTTTTCCACTAGCCTCCTCAGATGATTCATCACACTAGTTCCCAGTCCGAGAAACGTCCGGTCAACGCGATCACAATGCATTGCCGGGAAGGCTCTTTATTTACACCTCGTGCGCGGGAAACATGGCGCTCGGATACAAGACAAATTTTATAAGTCTAAAACCAGTCCTCGCTTTCCAAACTTGGACGCTAGCAACGCTTGGCAAATGGGCCTCAACTCACGAGAGGGCTTTTTTTCTTGGGCAAGAACTGCTTTTGGACTTCGCTGCCTGGATCGACCTGACCTCAAACGCCGACAACTCGATTTTAATCGGCAGTTGCGTTCGAAGTTACAGAACACATTTTGCTTCTTTAAAACGTGTTGATGACTTACGGGTTTATCAAGGCTTTATGATGCCTCTCAACCACCAGGCAGCAGCTATACAAGGTACTTTAAAACAATGCTAAAGATATCAGTTGACAGAGCTCTAATGCATCACATCTCTTTTTTCTTCGATGGTATTTCGTTTGACGCTCGATCGATTCACGTGTTGTTTCACGTCACAATAACCCATGTAAACGACCTGTTCCCAGACTTTCGCTCTAAATGCTGTAGGATTTGATTTTGACTTCATACACTATAAACAGTCTGCCTGTTTCCTGTTCAACAAATAAACTCCTAAAGGCAACCTGCGTGCCTTGTTTGCTATTATTATTATTTTTGTTATTTGCAAAGGTTATTTCTCGAAAACGAAGAGAAACGCAGCGAAAAAAAAATACAACTAGCAATGTTTTTCAACTGAAATAAATGTCACATGCAAAAATTCAGCTTATTTGGAGCAAAAAATTAAAAAAAAGCCAAAATCGTCACTTATCCCCCTTTTCCACTAGCCTCCTCAGATGATTCATCACACTAGTTCCCAGTCCGAGAAACGTCCGGTCAACGCGATCACAATGCATTGCCGGGAAGGCTCTTTATTTACACCTCGTGCGCGGGAAACATGGCGCTCGGATACAAGACAAATTTTATAAGTCTAAAACCAGTCCTCGCTTTCCAAACTTGGACGCTAGCAACGCTTGGCAAATGGGCCTCAACTCACGAGAGGGCTTTTTTTCTTGGGCAAGAACTGCTTTTGGACTTCGCTGCCTGGATCGACCTGACCTCAAACGCCGACAACTCGATTTTAATCGGCAGTTGCGTTCGAAGTTACAGAACACATTTTGCTTCTTTAAAACGTGTTGATGACTTACGGGTTTATCAAGGCTTTATGATGCCTCTCAACCACCAGGCAGCAGCTATACAAGGTACTTTAAAACAATGCTAAAGATATCAGTTGACAGAGCTCTAATGCATCACATCTCTTTTTTCTTCGATGGTATTTCGTTTGACGCTCGATCGATTCACGTGTTGTTTCACGTCACAATAACCCATGTAAACGACCTGTTCCCAGACTTTCGCTCTAAATGCTGTAGGATTTGATTTTGACTTCATACACTATAAACAGTCTGCCTGTTTCCTGTTCAACAAATAAACTCCTAAAGGCAACCTGCGTGCCTTGTTTGCTATTATTATTATTTTTGTTATTTGCAAAGGTTATTTCTCGAAAACGAAGAGAAACGCAGCGAAAAAAAAATACAACTAGCAATGTTTTTCAACTGAAATAAATGTCACATGCAAAAATTCAGCTTATTTGGAGCAAAAAATTAAAAAAAAGCCAAAATCGTCACTTATCCCCCTTTTCCACTAGCCTCCTCAGATGATTCATCACACTAGTTCCCAGTCCGAGAAACGTCCGGTCAACGCGATCACAATGCATTGCCGGGAAGGCTCTTTATTTACACCTCGTGCGCGGGAAACATGGCGCTCGGATACAAGACAAATTTTATAAGTCTAAAACCAGTCCTCGCTTTCCAAACTTGGACGCTAGCAACGCTTGGCAAATGGGCCTCAACTCACGAGAGGGCTTTTTTTCTTGGGCAAGAACTGCTTTTGGACTTCGCTGCCTGGATCGACCTGACCTCAAACGCCGACAACTCGATTTTAATCGGCAGTTGCGTTCGAAGTTACAGAACACATTTTGCTTCTTTAAAACGTGTTGATGACTTACGGGTTTATCAAGGCTTTATGATGCCTCTCAACCACCAGGCAGCAGCTATACAAGGTACTTTAAAACAATGCTAAAGATATCAGTTGACAGAGCTCTAATGCATCACATCTCTTTTTTCTTCGATGGTATTTCGTTTGACGCTCGATCGATTCACGTGTTGTTTCACGTCACAATAACCCATGTAAACGACCTGTTCCCAGACTTTCGCTCTAAATGCTGTAGGATTTGATTTTGACTTCATACACTATAAACAGTCTGCCTGTTTCCTGTTCAACAAATAAACTCCTAAAGGCAACCTGCGTGCCTTGTTTGCTATTATTATTATTTTTGTTATTTGCAAAGGTTATTTCTCGAAAACGAAGAGAAACGCAGCGAAAAAAAAATACAACTAGCAATGTTTTTCAACTGAAATAAATGTCACATGCAAAAATTCAGCTTATTTGGAGCAAAAAATTAAAAAAAAGCCAAAATCGTCACTTATCCCCCTTTTCCACTAGCCTCCTCAGATGATTCATCACACTAGTTCCCAGTCCGAGAAACGTCCGGTCAACGCGATCACAATGCATTGCCGGGAAGGCTCTTTATTTACACCTCGTGCGCGGGAAACATGGCGCTCGGATACAAGACAAATTTTATAAGTCTAAAACCAGTCCTCGCTTTCCAAACTTGGACGCTAGCAACGCTTGGCAAATGGGCCTCAACTCACGAGAGGGCTTTTTTTCTTGGGCAAGAACTGCTTTTGGACTTCGCTGCCTGGATCGACCTGACCTCAAACGCCGACAACTCGATTTTAATCGGCAGTTGCGTTCGAAGTTACAGAACACATTTTGCTTCTTTAAAACGTGTTGATGACTTACGGGTTTATCAAGGCTTTATGATGCCTCTCAACCACCAGGCAGCAGCTATACAAGGTACTTTAAAACAATGCTAAAGATATCAGTTGACAGAGCTCTAATGCATCACATCTCTTTTTTCTTCGATGGTATTTCGTTTGACGCTCGATCGATTCACGTGTTGTTTCACGTCACAATAACCCATGTAAACGACCTGTTCCCAGACTTTCGCTCTAAATGCTGTAGGATTTGATTTTGACTTCATACACTATAAACAGTCTGCCTGTTTCCTGTTCAACAAATAAACTCCTAAAGGCAACCTGCGTGCCTTGTTTGCTATTATTATTATTTTTGTTATTTGCAAAGGTTATTTCTCGAAAACGAAGAGAAACGCAGCGAAAAAAAAATACAACTAGCAATGTTTTTCAACTGAAATAAATGTCACATGCAAAAATTCAGCTTATTTGGAGCAAAAAATTAAAAAAAAGCCAAAATCGTCACTTATCCCCCTTTTCCACTAGCCTCCTCAGATGATTCATCACACTAGTTCCCAGTCCGAGAAACGTCCGGTCAACGCGATCACAATGCATTGCCGGGAAGGCTCTTTATTTACACCTCGTGCGCGGGAAACATGGCGCTCGGATACAAGACAAATTTTATAAGTCTAAAACCAGTCCTCGCTTTCCAAACTTGGACGCTAGCAACGCTTGGCAAATGGGCCTCAACTCACGAGAGGGCTTTTTTTCTTGGGCAAGAACTGCTTTTGGACTTCGCTGCCTGGATCGACCTGACCTCAAACGCCGACAACTCGATTTTAATCGGCAGTTGCGTTCGAAGTTACAGAACACATTTTGCTTCTTTAAAACGTGTTGATGACTTACGGGTTTATCAAGGCTTTATGATGCCTCTCAACCACCAGGCAGCAGCTATACAAGGTACTTTAAAACAATGCTAAAGATATCAGTTGACAGAGCTCTAATGCATCACATCTCTTTTTTCTTCGATGGTATTTCGTTTGACGCTCGATCGATTCACGTGTTGTTTCACGTCACAATAACCCATGTAAACGACCTGTTCCCAGACTTTCGCTCTAAATGCTATAGGATTTGATTTTGACTTCATACACTATAAACAGTCTGCCTGTTTCCTGTTCAACAAATAAACTCCTAAAGGCAACCTGCGTGCCTTGTTTGCTATTATTATTATTTTTGTTATTTGCAAAGGTTATTTCTCGAAAACGAAGAGAAACGCAGCGAAAAAAAAATACAACTAGCAATGTTTTTCAACTGAAATAAATGTCACATGCAAAAATTCAGCTTATTTGGAGCAAAAAATTAAAAAAAAGCCAAAATCGTCACTTATCCCCCTTTTCCACTAGCCTCCTCAGATGATTCATCACACTAGTTCCCAGTCCGAGAAACGTCCGGTCAACGCGATCACAATGCATTGCCGGGAAGGCTCTTTATTTACACCTCGTGCGCGGGAAACATGGCGCTCGGATACAAGACAAATTTTATAAGTCTAAAACCAGTCCTCGCTTTCCAAACTTGGACGCTAGCAACGCTTGGCAAATGGGCCTCAACTCACGAGAGGGCTTTTTTTCTTGGGCAAGAACTGCTTTTGGACTTCGCTGCCTGGATCGACCTGACCTCAAACGCCGACAACTCGATTTTAATCGGCAGTTGCGTTCGAAGTTACAGAACACATTTTGCTTCTTTAAAACGTGTTGATGACTTACGGGTTTATCAAGGCTTTATGATGCCTCTCAACCACCAGGCAGCAGCTATACAAGGTACTTTAAAACAATGCTAAAGATATCAGTTGACAGAGCTCTAATGCATCACATCTCTTTTTTCTTCGATGGTATTTCGTTTGACGCTCGATCGATTCACGTGTTGTTTCACGTCACAATAACCCATGTAAACGACCTGTTCCCAGACTTTCGCTCTAAATGCTGTAGGATTTGATTTTGACTTCATACACTATAAACAGTCTGCCTGTTTCCTGTTCAACAAATAAACTCCTAAAGGCAACCTGCGTGCCTTGTTTGCTATTATTATTATTTTTGTTATTTGCAAAGGTTATTTCTCGAAAACGAAGAGAAACGCAGCGAAAAAAAAATACAACTAGCAATGTTTTTCAACTGAAATAAATGTCACATGCAAAAATTCAGCTTATTTGGAGCAAAAAATTAAAAAAAAGCCAAAATCGTCACTTATCCCCCTTTTCCACTAGCCTCCTCAGATGATTCATCACACTAGTTCCCAGTCCGAGAAACGTCCGGTCAACGCGATCACAATGCATTGCCGGGAAGGCTCTTTATTTACACCTCGTGCGCGGGAAACATGGCGCTCGGATACAAGACAAATTTTATAAGTCTAAAACCAGTCCTCGCTTTCCAAACTTGGACGCTAGCAACGCTTGGCAAATGGGCCTCAACTCACGAGAGGGCTTTTTTTCTTGGGCAAGAACTGCTTTTGGACTTCGCTGCCTGGATCGACCTGACCTCAAACGCCGACAACTCGATTTTAATCGGCAGTTGCGTTCGAAGTTACAGAACACATTTTGCTTCTTTAAAACGTGTTGATGACTTACGGGTTTATCAAGGCTTTATGATGCCTCTCAACCACCAGGCAGCAGCTATACAAGGTACTTTAAAACAATGCTAAAGATATCAGTTGACAGAGCTCTAATGCATCACATCTCTTTTTTCTTCGATGGTATTTCGTTTGACGCTCGATCGATTCACGTGTTGTTTCACGTCACAATAACCCATGTAAACGACCTGTTCCCAGACTTTCGCTCTAAATGCTGTAGGATTTGATTTTGACTTCATACACTATAAACAGTCTGCCTGTTTCCTGTTCAACAAATAAACTCCTAAAGGCAACCTGCGTGCCTTGTTTGCTATTATTATTATTTTTGTTATTTGCAAAGGTTATTTCTCGAAAACGAAGAGAAACGCAGCGAAAAAAAAATACAACTAGCAATGTTTTTCAACTGAAATAAATGTCACATGCAAAAATTCAGCTTATTTGGAGCAAAAAATTAAAAAAAAGCCAAAATCGTCACTTATCCCCCTTTTCCACTAGCCTCCTCAGATGATTCATCACACTAGTTCCCAGTCCGAGAAACGTCCGGTCAACGCGATCACAATGCATTGCCGGGAAGGCTCTTTATTTACACCTCGTGCGCGGGAAACATGGCGCTCGGATACAAGACAAATTTTATAAGTCTAAAACCAGTCCTCGCTTTCCAAACTTGGACGCTAGCAACGCTTGGCAAATGGGCCTCAACTCACGAGAGGGCTTTTTTTCTTGGGCAAGAACTGCTTTTGGACTTCGCTGCCTGGATCGACCTGACCTCAAACGCCGACAACTCGATTTTAATCGGCAGTTGCGTTCGAAGTTACAGAACACATTTTGCTTCTTTAAAACGTGTTGATGACTTACGGGTTTATCAAGGCTTTATGATGCCTCTCAACCACCAGGCAGCAGCTATACAAGGTACTTTAAAACAATGCTAAAGATATCAGTTGACAGAGCTCTAATGCATCACATCTCTTTTTTCTTCGATGGTATTTCGTTTGACGCTCGATCGATTCACGTGTTGTTTCACGTCACAATAACCCATGTAAACGACCTGTTCCCAGACTTTCGCTCTAAATGCTGTAGGATTTGATTTTGACTTCATACACTATAAACAGTCTGCCTGTTTCCTGTTCAACAAATAAACTCCTAAAGGCAACCTGCGTGCCTTGTTTGCTATTATTATTATTTTTGTTATTTGCAAAGGTTATTTCTCGAAAACGAAGAGAAACGCAGCGAAAAAAAAATACAACTAGCAATGTTTTTCAACTGAAATAAATGTCACATGCAAAAATTCAGCTTATTTGGAGCAAAAAATTAAAAAAAAGCCAAAATCGTCACTTATCCCCCTTTTCCACTAGCCTCCTCAGATGATTCATCACACTAGTTCCCAGTCCGAGAAACGTCCGGTCAACGCGATCACAATGCATTGCCGGGAAGGCTCTTTATTTACACCTCGTGCGCGGGAAACATGGCGCTCGGATACAAGACAAATTTTATAAGTCTAAAACCAGTCCTCGCTTTCCAAACTTGGACGCTAGCAACGCTTGGCAAATGGGCCTCAACTCACGAGAGGGCTTTTTTTCTTGGGCAAGAACTGCTTTTGGACTTCGCTGCCTGGATCGACCTGACCTCAAACGCCGACAACTCGATTTTAATCGGCAGTTGCGTTCGAAGTTACAGAACACATTTTGCTTCTTTAAAACGTGTTGATGACTTACGGGTTTATCAAGGCTTTATGATGCCTCTCAACCACCAGGCAGCAGCTATACAAGGTACTTTAAAACAATGCTAAAGATATCAGTTGACAGAGCTCTAATGCATCACATCTCTTTTTTCTTCGATGGTATTTCGTTTGACGCTCGATCGATTCACGTGTTGTTTCACGTCACAATAACCCATGTAAACGACCTGTTCCCAGACTTTCGCTCTAAATGCTGTAGGATTTGATTTTGACTTCATACACTATAAACAGTCTGCCTGTTTCCTGTTCAACAAATAAACTCCTAAAGGCAACCTGCGTGCCTTGTTTGCTATTATTATTATTTTTGTTATTTGCAAAGGTTATTTCTCGAAAACGAAGAGAAACGCAGCGAAAAAAAAATACAACTAGCAATGTTTTTCAACTGAAATAAATGTCACATGCAAAAATTCAGCTTATTTGGAGCAAAAAATTAAAAAAAAGCCAAAATCGTCACTTATCCCCCTTTTCCACTAGCCTCCTCAGATGATTCATCACACTAGTTCCCAGTCCGAGAAACGTCCGGTCAACGCGATCACAATGCATTGCCGGGAAGGCTCTTTATTTACACCTCGTGCGCGGGAAACATGGCGCTCGGATACAAGACAAATTTTATAAGTCTAAAACCAGTCCTCGCTTTCCAAACTTGGACGCTAGCAACGCTTGGCAAATGGGCCTCAACTCACGAGAGGGCTTTTTTTCTTGGGCAAGAACTGCTTTTGGACTTCGCTGCCTGGATCGACCTGACCTCAAACGCCGACAACTCGATTTTAATCGGCAGTTGCGTTCGAAGTTACAGAACACATTTTGCTTCTTTAAAACGTGTTGATGACTTACGGGTTTATCAAGGCTTTATGATGCCTCTCAACCACCAGGCAGCAGCTATACAAGGTACTTTAAAACAATGCTAAAGATATCAGTTGACAGAGCTCTAATGCATCACATCTCTTTTTTCTTCGATGGTATTTCGTTTGACGCTCGATCGATTCACGTGTTGTTTCACGTCACAATAACCCATGTAAACGACCTGTTCCCAGACTTTCGCTCTAAATGCTGTAGGATTTGATTTTGACTTCATACACTATAAACAGTCTGCCTGTTTCCTGTTCAACAAATAAACTCCTAAAGGCAACCTGCGTGCCTTGTTTGCTATTATTATTATTTTTGTTATTTGCAAAGGTTATTTCTCGAAAACGAAGAGAAACGCAGCGAAAAAAAAATACAACTAGCAATGTTTTTCAACTGAAATAAATGTCACATGCAAAAATTCAGCTTATTTGGAGCAAAAAATTAAAAAAAAGCCAAAATCGTCACTTATCCCCCTTTTCCACTAGCCTCCTCAGATGATTCATCACACTAGTTCCCAGTCCGAGAAACGTCCGGTCAACGCGATCACAATGCATTGCCGGGAAGGCTCTTTATTTACACCTCGTGCGCGGGAAACATGGCGCTCGGATACAAGACAAATTTTATAAGTCTAAAACCAGTCCTCGCTTTCCAAACTTGGACGCTAGCAACGCTTGGCAAATGGGCCTCAACTCACGAGAGGGCTTTTTTTCTTGGGCAAGAACTGCTTTTGGACTTCGCTGCCTGGATCGACCTGACCTCAAACGCCGACAACTCGATTTTAATCGGCAGTTGCGTTCGAAGTTACAGAACACATTTTGCTTCTTTAAAACGTGTTGATGACTTACGGGTTTATCAAGGCTTTATGATGCCTCTCAACCACCAGGCAGCAGCTATACAAGGTACTTTAAAACAATGCTAAAGATATCAGTTGACAGAGCTCTAATGCATCACATCTCTTTTTTCTTCGATGGTATTTCGTTTGACGCTCGATCGATTCACGTGTTGTTTCACGTCACAATAACCCATGTAAACGACCTGTTCCCAGACTTTCGCTCTAAATGCTGTAGGATTTGATTTTGACTTCATACACTATAAACAGTCTGCCTGTTTCCTGTTCAACAAATAAACTCCTAAAGGCAACCTGCGTGCCTTGTTTGCTATTATTATTATTTTGTTATTTGCAAAGGTTATTTCTCGAAAACGAAGAGAAACGCAGCGAAAAAAAAATACAACTAGCAATGTTTTTCAACTGAAATAAATGTCACATGCAAAAATTCAGCTTATTTGGAGCAAAAAATTAAAAAAAAGCCAAAATCGTCACTTATCCCCCTTTTCCACTAGCCTCCTCAGATGATTCATCACACTAGTTCCCAGTCCGAGAAACGTCCGGTCAACGCGATCACAATGCATTGCCGGGAAGGCTCTTTATTTACACCTCGTGCGCGGGAAACATGGCGCTCGGATACAAGACAAATTTTATAAGTCTAAAACCAGTCCTCGCTTTCCAAACTTGGACGCTAGCAACGCTTGGCAAATGGGCCTCAACTCACGAGAGGGCTTTTTTTCTTGGGCAAGAACTGCTTTTGGACTTCGCTGCCTGGATCGACCTGACCTCAAACGCCGACAACTCGATTTTAATCGGCAGTTGCGTTCGAAGTTACAGAACACATTTTGCTTCTTTAAAACGTGTTGATGACTTACGGGTTTATCAAGGCTTTATGATGCCTCTCAACCACCAGGCAGCAGCTATACAAGGTACTTTAAAACAATGCTAAAGATATCAGTTGACAGAGCTCTAATGCATCACATCTCTTTTTTCTTCGATGGTATTTCGTTTGACGCTCGATCGATTCACGTGTTGTTTCACGTCACAATAACCCATGTAAACGACCTGTTCCCAGACTTTCGCTCTAAATGCTGTAGGATTTGATTTTGACTTCATACACTATAAACAGTCTGCCTGTTTCCTGTTCAACAAATAAACTCCTAAAGGCAACCTGCGTGCCTTGTTTGCTATTATTATTATTTTTGTTATTTGCAAAGGTTATTTCTCGAAAACGAAGAGAAACGCAGCGAAAAAAAAATACAACTAGCAATGTTTTTCAACTGAAATAAATGTCACATGCAAAAATTCAGCTTATTTGGAGCAAAAAATTAAAAAAAAGCCAAAATCGTCACTTATCCCCCTTTTCCACTAGCCTCCTCAGATGATTCATCACACTAGTTCCCAGTCCGAGAAACGTCCGGTCAACGCGATCACAATGCATTGCCGGGAAGGCTCTTTATTTACACCTCGTGCGCGGGAAACATGGCGCTCGGATACAAGACAAATTTTATAAGTCTAAAACCAGTCCTCGCTTTCCAAACTTGGACGCTAGCAACGCTTGGCAAATGGGCCTCAACTCACGAGAGGGCTTTTTTTCTTGGGCAAGAACTGCTTTTGGACTTCGCTGCCTGGATCGACCTGACCTCAAACGCCGACAACTCGATTTTAATCGGCAGTTGCGTTCGAAGTTACAGAACACATTTTGCTTCTTTAAAACGTGTTGATGACTTACGGGTTTATCAAGGCTTTATGATGCCTCTCAACCACCAGGCAGCAGCTATACAAGGTACTTTAAAACAATGCTAAAGATATCAGTTGACAGAGCTCTAATGCATCACATCTCTTTTTTCTTCGATGGTATTTCGTTTGACGCTCGATCGATTCACGTGTTGTTTCACGTCACAATAACCCATGTAAACGACCTGTTCCCAGACTTTCGCTCTAAATGCTGTAGGATTTGATTTTGACTTCATACACTATAAACAGTCTGCCTGTTTCCTGTTCAACAAATAAACTCCTAAAGGCAAACCTGCGTGCCTTGTTTGCTATTATTATTATTTTTGTTATTTGCAAAGGTTATTTCTCGAAAACGAAGAGAAACGCAGCGAAAAAAAAATACAACTAGCAATGTTTTTCAACTGAAATAAATGTCACATGCAAAAATTCAGCTTATTTGGAGCAAAAAATTAAAAAAAAGCCAAAATCGTCACTTATCCCCCTTTTCCACTAGCCTCCTCAGATGATTCATCACACTAGTTCCCAGTCCGAGAAACGTCCGGTCAACGCGATCACAATGCATTGCCGGGAAGGCTCTTTATTTACACCTCGTGCGCGGGAAACATGGCGCTCGGATACAAGACAAATTTTATAAGTCTAAAACCAGTCCTCGCTTTCCAAACTTGGACGCTAGCAACGCTTGGCAAATGGGCCTCAACTCACGAGAGGGCTTTTTTTCTTGGGCAAGAACTGCTTTTGGACTTCGCTGCCTGGATCGACCTGACCTCAAACGCCGACAACTCGATTTTAATCGGCAGTTGCGTTCGAAGTTACAGAACACATTTTGCTTCTTTAAAACGTGTTGATGACTTACGGGTTTATCAAGGCTTTATGATGCCTCTCAACCACCAGGCAGCAGCTATACAAGGTACTTTAAAACAATGCTAAAGATATCAGTTGACAGAGCTCTAATGCATCACATCTCTTTTTTCTTCGATGGTATTTCGTTTGACGCTCGATCGATTCACGTGTTGTTTCACGTCACAATAACCCATGTAAACGACCTGTTCCCAGACTTTCGCTCTAAATGCTGTAGGATTTGATTTTGACTTCATACACTATAAACAGTCTGCCTGTTTCCTGTTCAACAAATAAACTCCTAAAGGCAACCTGCGTGCCTTGTTTGCTATTATTATTATTTTTGTTATTTGCAAAGGTTATTTCTCGAAAACGAAGAGAAACGCAGCGAAAAAAAAATACAACTAGCAATGTTTTTCAACTGAAATAAATGTCACATGCAAAAATTCAGCTTATTTGGAGCAAAAAATTAAAAAAAAGCCAAAATCGTCACTTATCCCCCTTTTCCACTAGCCTCCTCAGATGATTCATCACACTAGTTCCCAGTCCGAGAAACGTCCGGTCAACGCGATCACAATGCATTGCCGGGAAGGCTCTTTATTTACACCTCGTGCGCGGGAAACATGGCGCTCGGATACAAGACAAATTTTATAAGTCTAAAACCAGTCCTCGCTTTCCAAACTTGGACGCTAGCAACGCTTGGCAAATGGGCCTCAACTCACGAGAGGGCTTTTTTTCTTGGGCAAGAACTGCTTTTGGACTTCGCTGCCTGGATCGACCTGACCTCAAACGCCGACAACTCGATTTTAATCGGCAGTTGCGTTCGAAGTTACAGAACACATTTTGCTTCTTTAAAACGTGTTGATGACTTACGGGTTTATCAAGGCTTTATGATGCCTCTCAACCACCAGGCAGCAGCTATACAAGGTACTTTAAAACAATGCTAAAGATATCAGTTGACAGAGCTCTAATGCATCACATCTCTTTTTTCTTCGATGGTATTTCGTTTGACGCTCGATCGATTCACGTGTTGTTTCACGTCACAATAACCCATGTAAACGACCTGTTCCCAGACTTTCGCTCTAAATGCTGTAGGATTTGATTTTGACTTCATACACTATAAACAGTCTGCCTGTTTCCTGTTCAACAAATAAACTCCTAAAGGCAACCTGCGTGCCTTGTTTGCTATTATTATTATTTTTGTTATTTGCAAAGGTTATTTCTCGAAAACGAAGAGAAACGCAGCGAAAAAAAAATACAACTAGCAATGTTTTTCAACTGAAATAAATGTCACATGCAAAAATTCAGCTTATTTGGAGCAAAAAATTAAAAAAAGCCAAAATCGTCACTTATCCCCCTTTTCCACTAGCCTCCTCAGATGATTCATCACACTAGTTCCCAGTCCGAGAAACGTCCGGTCAACGCGATCACAATGCATTGCCGGGAAGGCTCTTTATTTACACCTCGTGCGCGGGAAACATGGCGCTCGGATACAAGACAAATTTTATAAGTCTAAAACCAGTCCTCGCTTTCCAAACTTGGACGCTAGCAACGCTTGGCAAATGGGCCTCAACTCACGAGAGGGCTTTTTTTCTTGGGCAAGAACTGCTTTTGGACTTCGCTGCCTGGATCGACCCTGACCTCAAACGCCGACAACTCGATTTTAATCGGCAGTTGCGTTCGAAGTTACAGAACACATTTTGCTTCTTTAAAACGTGTTGATGACTTACGGGTTTATCAAGGCTTTATGATGCCTCTCAACCACCAGGCAGCAGCTATACAAGGTACTTTAAAACAATGCTAAAGATATCAGTTGACAGAGCTCTAATGCATCACATCTCTTTTTTCTTCGATGGTATTTCGTTTGACGCTCGATCGATTCACGTGTTGTTTCACGTCACAATAACCCATGTAAACGACCTGTTCCCAGACTTTCGCTCTAAATGCTGTAGGATTTGATTTTGACTTCATACACTATAAACAGTCTGCCTGTTTCCTGTTCAACAAATAAACTCCTAAAGGCAACCTGCGTGCCTTGTTTGCTATTATTATTATTTTTGTTATTTGCAAAGGTTATTTCTCGAAAACGAAGAGAAACGCAGCGAAAAAAAAATACAACTAGCAATGTTTTTCAACTGAAATAAATGTCACATGCAAAAATTCAGCTTATTTGGAGCAAAAAATTAAAAAAAAGCCAAAATCGTCACTTATCCCCCTTTTCCACTAGCCTCCTCAGATGATTCATCACACTAGTTCCCAGTCCGAGAAACGTCCGGTCAACGCGATCACAATGCATTGCCGGGAAGGCTCTTTATTTACACCTCGTGCGCGGGAAACATGGCGCTCGGATACAAGACAAATTTTATAAGTCTAAAACCAGTCCTCGCTTTCCAAACTTGGACGCTAGCAACGCTTGGCAAATGGGCCTCAACTCACGAGAGGGCTTTTTTTCTTGGGCAAGAACTGCTTTTGGACTTCGCTGCCTGGATCGACCTGACCTCAAACGCCGACAACTCGATTTTAATCGGCAGTTGCGTTCGAAGTTACAGAACACATTTTGCTTCTTTAAAACGTGTTGATGACTTACGGGTTTATCAAGGCTTTATGATGCCTCTCAACCACCAGGCAGCAGCTATACAAGGTACTTTAAAACAATGCTAAAGATATCAGTTGACAGAGCTCTAATGCATCACATCTCTTTTTTCTTCGATGGTATTTCGTTTGACGCTCGATCGATTCACGTGTTGTTTCACGTCACAATAACCCATGTAAACGACCTGTTCCCAGACTTTCGCTCTAAATGCTGTAGGATTTGATTTTGACTTCATACACTATAAACAGTCTGCCTGTTTCCTGTTCAACAAATAAACTCCTAAAGGCAACCTGCGTGCCTTGTTTGCTATTATTATTATTTTTGTTATTTGCAAAGGTTATTTCTCGAAAACGAAGAGAAACGCAGCGAAAAAAAAATACAACTAGCAATGTTTTTCAACTGAAATAAATGTCACATGCAAAAATTCAGCTTATTTGGAGCAAAAAATTAAAAAAAAGCCAAAATCGTCACTTATCCCCCTTTTCCACTAGCCTCCTCAGATGATTCATCACACTAGTTCCCAGTCCGAGAAACGTCCGGTCAACGCGATCACAATGCATTGCCGGGAAGGCTCTTTATTTACACCTCGTGCGCGGGAAACATGGCGCTCGGATACAAGACAAATTTTATAAGTCTAAAACCAGTCCTCGCTTTCCAAACTTGGACGCTAGCAACGCTTGGCAAATGGGCCTCAACTCACGAGAGGGCTTTTTTTCTTGGGCAAGAACTGCTTTTGGACTTCGCTGCCTGGATCGACCTGACCTCAAACGCCGACAACTCGATTTTAATCGGCAGTTGCGTTCGAAGTTACAGAACACATTTTGCTTCTTTAAAACGTGTTGATGACTTACGGGTTTATCAAGGCTTTATGATGCCTCTCAACCACCAGGCAGCAGCTATACAAGGTACTTTAAAACAATGCTAAAGATATCAGTTGACAGAGCTCTAATGCATCACATCTCTTTTTTCTTCGATGGTATTTCGTTTGACGCTCGATCGATTCACGTGTTGTTTCACGTCACAATAACCCATGTAAACGACCTGTTCCCAGACTTTCGCTCTAAATGCTGTAGGATTTGATTTTGACTTCATACACTATAAACAGTCTGCCTGTTTCCTGTTCAACAAATAAACTCCTAAAGGCAACCTGCGTGCCTTGTTTGCTATTATTATTATTTTTGTTATTTGCAAAGGTTATTTCTCGAAAACGAAGAGAAACGCAGCGAAAAAAAAAATACAACTAGCAATGTTTTTCAACTGAAATAAATGTCACATGCAAAAATTCAGCTTATTTGGAGCAAAAAATTAAAAAAAAAGCCAAAATCGTCACTTATCCCCCTTTTCCACTAGCCTCCTCAGATGATTCATCACACTAGTTCCCAGTCCGAGAAACGTCCGGTCAACGCGATCACAATGCATTGCCGGGAAGGCTCTTTATTTACACCTCGTGCGCGGGAAACATGGCGCTCGGATACAAGACAAATTTTATAAGTCTAAAACCAGTCCTCGCTTTCCAAACTTGGACGCTAGCAACGCTTGGCAAATGGGCCTCAACTCACGAGAGGGCTTTTTTTCTTGGGCAAGAACTGCTTTTGGACTTCGCTGCCTGGATCGACCTGACCTCAAACGCCGACAACTCGATTTTAATCGGCAGTTGCGTTCGAAGTTACAGAACACATTTTGCTTCTTTAAAACGTGTTGATGACTTACGGGTTTATCAAGGCTTTATGATGCCTCTCAACCACCAGGCAGCAGCTATACAAGGTACTTTAAAACAATGCTAAAGATATCAGTTGACAGAGCTCTAATGCATCACATCTCTTTTTTCTTCGATGGTATTTCGTTTGACGCTCGATCGATTCACGTGTTGTTTCACGTCACAATAACCCATGTAAACGACCTGTTCCCAGACTTTCGCTCTAAATGCTGTAGGATTTGATTTTGACTTCATACACTATAAACAGTCTGCCTGTTTCCTGTTCAACAAATAAACTCCTAAAGGCAACCTGCGTGCCTTGTTTGCTATTATTATTATTTTTGTTATTTGCAAAGGTTATTTCTCGAAAACGAAGAGAAACGCAGCGAAAAAAAAATACAACTAGCAATGTTTTTCAACTGAAATAAATGTCACATGCAAAAATTCAGCTTATTTGGAGCAAAAAATTAAAAAAAAGCCAAAATCGTCACTTATCCCCCTTTTCCACTAGCCTCCTCAGATGATTCATCACACTAGTTCCCAGTCCGAGAAACGTCCGGTCAACGCGATCACAATGCATTGCCGGGAAGGCTCTTTATTTACACCTCGTGCGCGGGAAACATGGCGCTCGGATACAAGACAAATTTTATAAGTCTAAAACCAGTCCTCGCTTTCCAAACTTGGACGCTAGCAACGCTTGGCAAATGGGCCTCAACTCACGAGAGGGCTTTTTTTCTTGGGCAAGAACTGCTTTTGGACTTCGCTGCCTGGATCGACCTGACCTCAAACGCCGACAACTCGATTTTAATCGGCAGTTGCGTTCGAAGTTACAGAACACATTTTGCTTCTTTAAAACGTGTTGATGACTTACGGGTTTATCAAGGCTTTATGATGCCTCTCAACCACCAGGCAGCAGCTATACAAGGTACTTTAAAACAATGCTAAAGATATCAGTTGACAGAGCTCTAATGCATCACATCTCTTTTTCTTCGATGGTATTTCGTTTGACGCTCGATCGATTCACGTGTTGTTTCACGTCACAATAACCCATGTAAACGACCTGTTCCCAGACTTTCGCTCTAAATGCTGTAGGATTTGATTTTGACTTCATACACTATAAACAGTCTGCCTGTTTCCTGTTCAACAAATAAACTCCTAAAGGCAACCTGCGTGCCTTGTTTGCTATTATTATTATTTTTGTTATTTGCAAAGGTTATTTCTCGAAAACGAAGAGAAACGCAGCGAAAAAAAAATACAACTAGCAATGTTTTTCAACTGAAATAAATGTCACATGCAAAAATTCAGCTTATTTGGAGCAAAAAATTAAAAAAAAGCCAAAATCGTCACTTATCCCCCTTTTCCACTAGCCTCCTCAGATGATTCATCACACTAGTTCCCAGTCCGAGAAACGTCCGGTCAACGCGATCACAATGCATTGCCGGGAAGGCTCTTTATTTACACCTCGTGCGCGGGAAACATGGCGCTCGGATACAAGACAAATTTTATAAGTCTAAAACCAGTCCTCGCTTTCCAAACTTGGACGCTAGCAACGCTTGGCAAATGGGCCTCAACTCACGAGAGGGCTTTTTTTCTTGGGCAAGAACTGCTTTTGGACTTCGCTGCCTGGATCGACCTGACCTCAAACGCCGACAACTCGATTTTAATCGGCAGTTGCGTTCGAAGTTACAGAACACATTTTGCTTCTTTAAAACGTGTTGATGACTTACGGGTTTATCAAGGCTTTATGATGCCTCTCAACCACCAGGCAGCAGCTATACAAGGTACTTTAAAACAATGCTAAAGATATCAGTTGACAGAGCTCTAATGCATCACATCTCTTTTTTCTTCGATGGTATTTCGTTTGACGCTCGATCG
>CAXHUQ010000370.1:0-10000 GCA_964020085.1 Micromussa lordhowensis
AAATTCACTGTCGACATAGTAGTGAGAAGGAATTTTATTGGAAGACCGTTGATCAGGACTGAAATTCTCTCAACATTGACTGGTGAGTCTGCATGTTTTTAGTCTTTTGAAAACAATAATCGAAATGTCTGGAATGATGAGATGGAATTTTAGGGGCCCGGGCTCAATTTTGGCATTCAAATTACCTTTTCGAAATTCATCGGATCTGCATTGCTCTGGTGAAGTCAGCTGGTGGGAAAAATTGCATTGACGTGTTGTCTGAGGAAACTTGAATTAATGACTTGAATTAATGACTAGCCACGAGACTCTGACATGTACTTTTAACTTTAAACTTCATCGCAGTTCAATAGAATTATCTTACCAGCTGACAGTTCCTCACAACATTTTTTTGGTCTTGAAATTCACTGTCGACATAGTAGTGAGAAGGAATTTTATTGGAAGACCGTTGATCAGGACTGAAATTCTCTCAACATTGACTGGTGAGTCTGCATGTTTTTAGTCTTTTGAAAACAATAATCGAAATGTCTGGAATGATGAGATGGAATTTTAGGGGCCCGGGCTCAATTTTGGCATTCAAATTACCTTTTCGAATTCATCGGATCTGCATTGCTCTGGTGAAGTCAGCTGGTGGGAAGAATTGCATTGACGTATTAGAATAATTGTCACTCACATGTGCTATGAACTGGCTTTTTGTCTGAGAAGCCAGTCTGTTTTTAGCTGTGATTTCTTGATCATGAATGATGTCAAACTGCTTTTTTCTGTCGATCAGGACTCAAATTCTCTGACAATTTTGGCATTAAATATATCTTTCGAATTCATCGGAAATTCAGCTCATTCCGCATGAAAACACTGAGAAGAGAGTTCAAAACATCCTTCGCGCAAGTGTTTTCACGGGTTTTTTCTCGTTCAATTTGGAATTAATTTGCACTTTCAGCTTTTCTGAAATTGATTCCAAATTGAACTCGAAACCGCGTGATTACCTGTGCAAATCAAGTTTGGTTAACTGGCAAATTCCCGTCGTATTTGAAGGTCGAAATACACGGCAGGAAAAATGGCAGTAATGTTATGGTGTAAATTTATCTTTATTCCCAGAATAGTCTGATCAGTTGTAGCAACAATATTATTGAGGGAATTTTATTGCGAGCTAATATTTTTCATTCATCTGAGCTTGACTCGTCGGACGAAGTCAGCCGGTAGGGAGCGTTCGGATTGCATGGTGGGAACTGAGGAACAACGTGTGAAGAGGTGAAAAGGAATTTGATCAACGCCGATGTTCTCCCAACGTCGACAATTTATGTTTTGAGTGGTGAAAGTCACTACATGTACTCCCAGAATAGTTTAATCAGTCGTAGGAATGATATCGTGAGAATAATACTCGTTACTGGTAGTCGGGGATAAGCCTTCGTTATGCAGGTTCTCAAGTCCGATTAAGTCGGCAATTCTCATAAGATGTGTGTTGCATTGTAATTGCATTGTATTATTTCATTCTTAGAATTTATTGACACAATAAACAGTTTAGTGACTTGATGAGATCTGTCTTGCATTCTATCATTTTGTCAGAGAATCTTGAAAAACTGAGATCTGTGCCAATCGATTTCAGTAGCAAGCCACAATTTAAGTTGTGATAAAAAATCAGGAAGTTGGTAATTTCATTTTTCCAGGCCGGAAAAATTTCCAGGCAAATATTTCCGAGCGCTGCCTGGGAACGAGGTTGATAAGCAAAATGGCGGACGTGTTTCTTGTAGATCACGGAAGCTGGCTAGTTAGTATTTCAGTCGCCTGAAAGCGCTAAATGTCCCTTTTTGCTGTCCGAGGAAAATGTCTTGAGTCGCAGAGAAGTTCGTGAGGGCCGTCGATGGATAAGCTGGCCGCCATTTGACGACCTGCCTGATGCCAGCATCGCAGGATCGCATGATATAGCACAATCGGAAGGTAGATTTAATAGTCCTGTAATAATTTGCTTTCGATTTAAGCAATAGAGCACTTTTTCCGTCTTTATATAGCCTCATGTAAACACGAGGAGGGCTGGGAGAATTCGAGACAGTTATGCAAACCCGAGGCACATACAGTCGAGGGTTCGTAACAACAAAAACAACAATTTATTTACCCCATAAACTTACATACATGCAGATAAATTATTCAAATAGATAGAGATAAAATAATATAACGGGGTCTGGCTGCCTGAAATAACTGAAAACTTAAAAGGGGCAGGCAGGCAGCATTACAATTTGTTTAGGATAATTTAGGTCGGACGGACACACATACATCACAATAGAAAAATATGGAAGGTAAAGCACAATAGTAGCAATATAAAAACCATACATTATTCGTTATTATTGCAAAACCATACAGTCACCAAATTCACACCCCAAGCAATTGACTTTGGAGTCAAACGCCCCTCCCCTCTCCCCCCAACGGGGGGTGAACTACTGCCACGTACACCTGCCCAACATACATACGTTTGTTCTCGAGCCCGCCTAGTGAAAAAACACCCTCTCCACAACTATTCTCGACTTGCTGCCAATTTTCTTGCAAAACCATACAGTCACCAAATTCACACCCCAAGCAATTGACTTTGGAGTCAAACGCCCCTCCCCTCTCCCCCCAACGGGGGGTGAACTACTGCCACGTACACCTGCCCAACATACATACGTTTGTTCTCGAGCCCGCCTAGTGAAAAAACACCCTCTCCACAACTATTCTCGACTTGCTGCCAATTTTCTTGCAAAACCATACAGTCACCAAATTCACACCCCAAGCAATTGACTTTGGAGTCAAACGCCCCTCCCCTCTCCCCCCAACGGGGGGTGAACTACTGCCACGTACACCTGCCCAACATACATACGTTTGTTCTCGAGCCCGCCTAGTGAAAAAACACCCTCTCCACAACTATTCTCGACTTGCTGCCAATTTTCTTGCAAAACCATACAGTCACCAAATTCACACCCCAAGCAATTGACTTTGGAGTCAAACGCCCCTCCCCTCTCCCCCCAACGGGGGGTGAACTACTGCCACGTACACCTGCCCAACATACATACGTTTGTTCTCGAGCCCGCCTAGTGAAAAAACACCCTCTCCACAACTATTCTCGACTTGCTGCCAATTTTCTTGCAAAACCATACAGTCACCAAATTCACACCCCAAGCAATTGACTTTGGAGTCAAACGCCCCTCCCCTCTCCCCCCAACGGGGGGTGAACTACTGCCACGTACACCTGCCCAACATACATACGTTTGTTCTCGAGCCCGCCTAGTGAAAAAACACCCTCTCCACAACTATTCTCGACTTGCTGCCAATTTTCTTGCAAAACCATACAGTCACCAAATTCACACCCCAAGCAATTGACTTTGGAGTCAAACGCCCCTCCCCTCTCCCCCCAACGGGGGGTGAACTACTGCCACGTACACCTGCCCAACATACATACGTTTGTTCTCGAGCCCGCCTAGTGAAAAAACACCCTCTCCACAACTATTCTCGACTTGCTGCCAATTTTCTTGCAAAACCATACAGTCACCAAATTCACACCCCAAGCAATTGACTTTGGAGTCAAACGCCCCTCCCCTCTCCCCCCAACGGGGGGTGAACTACTGCCACGTACACCTGCCCAACATACATACGTTTGTTCTCGAGCCCGCCTAGTGAAAAAACACCCTCTCCACAACTATTCTCGACTTGCTGCCAATTTTCTTGCAAAACCATACAGTCACCAAATTCACACCCCAAGCAATTGACTTTGGAGTCAAACGCCCCTCCCCTCTCCCCCCAACGGGGGGTGAACTACTGCCACGTACACCTGCCCAACATACATACGTTTGTTCTCGAGCCCGCCTAGTGAAAAAACACCCTCTCCACAACTATTCTCGACTTGCTGCCAATTTTCTTGCAAAACCATACAGTCACCAAATTCACACCCCAAGCAATTGACTTTGGAGTCAAACGCCCCTCCCCTCTCCCCCCAACGGGGGGTGAACTACTGCCACGTACACCTGCCCAACATACATACGTTTGTTCTCGAGCCCGCCTAGTGAAAAAACACCCTCTCCACAACTATTCTCGACTTGCTGCCAATTTTCTTGCAAAACCATACAGTCACCAAATTCACACCCCAAGCAATTGACTTTGGAGTCAAACGCCCCTCCCCTCTCCCCCCAACGGGGGGTGAACTACTGCCACGTACACCTGCCCAACATACATACGTTTGTTCTCGAGCCCGCCTAGTGAAAAAACACCCTCTCCACAACTATTCTCGACTTGCTGCCAATTTTCTTGCAAAACCATACAGTCACCAAATTCACACCCCAAGCAATTGACTTTGGAGTCAAACGCCCCTCCCCTCTCCCCCCAACGGGGGGTGAACTACTGCCACGTACACCTGCCCAACATACATACGTTTGTTCTCGAGCCCGCCTAGTGAAAAAACACCCTCTCCACAACTATTCTCGACTTGCTGCCAATTTTCTTGCAAAACCATACAGTCACCAAATTCACACCCCAAGCAATTGACTTTGGAGTCAAACGCCCCTCCCCTCTCCCCCCAACGGGGGGTGAACTACTGCCACGTACACCTGCCCAACATACATACGTTTGTTCTCGAGCCCGCCTAGTGAAAAAACACCCTCTCCACAACTATTCTCGACTTGCTGCCAATTTTCTTGCAAAACCATACAGTCACCAAATTCACACCCCAAGCAATTGACTTTGGAGTCAAACGCCCCTCCCCTCTCCCCCCAACGGGGGGTGAACTACTGCCACGTACACCTGCCCAACATACATACGTTTGTTCTCGAGCCCGCCTAGTGAAAAAACACCCTCTCCACAACTATTCTCGACTTGCTGCCAATTTTCTTGCAAAACCATACAGTCACCAAATTCACACCCCAAGCAATTGACTTTGGAGTCAAACGCCCCTCCCCTCTCCCCCCAACGGGGGGTGAACTACTGCCACGTACACCTGCCCAACATACATACGTTTGTTCTCGAGCCCGCCTAGTGAAAAAACACCCTCTCCACAACTATTCTCGACTTGCTGCCAATTTTCTTGCAAAACCATACAGTCACCAAATTCACACCCCAAGCAATTGACTTTGGAGTCAAACGCCCCTCCCCTCTCCCCCCAACGGGGGGTGAACTACTGCCACGTACACCTGCCCAACATACATACGTTTGTTCTCGAGCCCGCCTAGTGAAAAAACACCCTCTCCACAACTATTCTCGACTTGCTGCCAATTTTCTTGCAAAACCATACAGTCACCAAATTCACACCCCAAGCAATTGACTTTGGAGTCAAACGCCCCTCCCCTCTCCCCCCAACGGGGGGTGAACTACTGCCACGTACACCTGCCCAACATACATACGTTTGTTCTCGAGCCCGCCTAGTGAAAAAACACCCTCTCCACAACTATTCTCGACTTGCTGCCAATTTTCTTGCAAAACCATACAGTCACCAAATTCACACCCCAAGCAATTGACTTTGGAGTCAAACGCCCCTCCCCTCTCCCCCCAACGGGGGGTGAACTACTGCCACGTACACCTGCCCAACATACATACGTTTGTTCTCGAGCCCGCCTAGTGAAAAAATTTTCTTGCAAACCATACAGTCACCATACAATCACCCTGCAAAATTTGATCCAGGAACGTCTTTTGGGGTCTGTTGGACTGGATTTACCTTGACTTTCATTTTTCATTTTCAGTTCAAGGCTGCCCAAACAGGCTGAATTAAGCCGATTCTGCATTCTACAGGTATGAACCTTTCATAGTTCAGCGGTGCAAGTCAGAGGAGGAAACTGTATTGTGAAACATGATTTTATTTTGGTGAGTTGACAAACTGGGGTAATTGTTTTGGCAGGGTAACAAGGCGAGGAAACTTGACAAGGCCACCTAGTTGATCTGGAAATCTGATCTAAGAGTTGGCCTGAACTTGGTGGTTTGTGGATGCAGTCGGGTCAGGGAGTCAGTTGTGGCGTCCACTGGAAAGCAACGTTTCAGCTTGAAACCTGGCACTTCAAGTTCAGGTCTCTACATAGAAATTGATCTTGACAAAAGATTCTTAAGGACTGACCAGTATTAGTGCAAATGAATGCGCACCAAAAGTTCCTTAAATTGCCCAGGTCCTGGATTCATCATTAGCAAATTTAAAAAAAATATTCCGCAATCAAATAAGGAAAGAAATGTTTATTAGTTAAGCACATATCAAAGCAGGCATTACAGTTATTCCTCACACAGTTGCTTCCTCGTCTATTTGTTTTTGATATATTTATTCCTTTCTTTATTTGTTTATTTACTTATGTATTTATTTATTTATTTATATAGTTCTTTTTTTCTTAGCTTTCTCTTAACTTGGCCTACTCTATAAGAGATAACTATTGTATTTTTGGCCATCTACAATAGCTCCGCTAGTTGTGTTCGTTGTGTTTTTTTTTTTACGGAAAACTATTTGACATTTGACAATTTTAAACCTGATGGATTTGATGGAATTTGATGGAATTGCTTGCAAAGGGCTTTCCTGTGATATAATTGACAATTTTAAACCTGATGGATTTGATGGAATTTGATGGAATTGCTTGCAAAGGGCTTTCCTGTGATATAATGACATGAGCCTAAATATTTCCAGAGGTGGCCAAGAGATTCTAGTTTCATTTCCTGGTTATGAATATTATTGTCTTTAAAATCCCCCTGAAGAGTGAGAGATCACCTAACAGGCTTGTTGGGATGAAAGTGTAGTCTTTGATGAAGTCTTCAATTCATTATCTTATCATTCATTATCTTATTATATATGTTTCGAAAACAAGTCCAAAGGGCCCAGTAAAGCCCAGTGTCTTATGGAGTAACTCAGCAGTGCTTACTTCAAGTTCTACACTCCACACTTTATCTAGCATAAGCAGACATTGACAATAGAATCTCTTGTCCTCCCTTCTGTGGAAAAATTCAGGCTGATGACACTGTATGTTCCCGTGGGGTACTCGAACATTGGCTACTTTAACTTGTATTAGATCTCTGACAAGAAACATGAAGTGCCAAAGCTACAATAATATATTTACACAGTTGATTTTACAGAGGTCAATTATGTACAGCAACATTTACAATAAATAAACCTTAAGTTAATATCATCTATTTTACAAGACTTACAATTAATTTCAACGTCTATTTACAATTTCCCCTTAGAAATATTGCCTCCCACCCCCCACCCCGATCTCCCTACCAAAAACAACAACAACAACAACAACAACAACAGTAAAAAAAGTTAAGAAAAAACAGAAAATGTCGCCCCCCCCATATTCACGACCATTTTCCCCCCTCCCCCATTACCCCCTCCCCTCCTACCCCCTACCCCCCTACCCCCTACCCCCCTACCCCCTCCACCCCTAAATCTTCCCCTCCCACGCCCCTTCCCACGACTACCCTTTTTTTTGTAGGGGCACTCCTTTGCTGAGTGCCCCTTTCTTTTGCAGTACCAACATCGCACTAAAAGGAAAAGAAAAAATGTAAAATTGTGAGATTTTTTTAGCTTAGCATATTTCAATTTTTCCTATTTAAGGGAGGTTTTCTTGTTAACATCACAAACAAATATTATATTTTTCTAGCATGTAGCTTGTGAAAAGCCACTTCGGTTTAGGACATCAGTTGATCAAACGTCAGATAATATTACAACCAATGACCAAAAGTTATTGCTCTATTTCGTGAGTGCTTTTTACATGACTTGGTTAGTTTATGTTAGTTATGTTAGCTATCACTAATTATATACAGACCAATATAATTTGAAATCTTACTGTTTGAGTACTTGAGCTGCTCGCTTAATTCTGAAAGAGAATATTGTAATTGAAATTACGTCTTCGCTACAAGAGCCTCACTGTCCTACAACCAGTAGGTTTTGCATGCTTTGGCCGTCTGTGCGTGCGAAACTATTTGTTTGAATGACCATTCCATTATTTTTGTTCCTTTTTCGATCAACATATTGTTTTTATAAACTATAATTTGGACTGGATAATGACGTTAGCTAAAGGTCGAAACGTCATCGTTTTTCAAAACTAGTTATGACAATGATTGTTATATTTACCTTCGACTTTTTCCTGTAGGGCCTTGATGACCTGGCCTGAGAGAAACCAGCATGTATTTCAGTTAACATGTCTTCAACTGTTCCTTTTTTGCACAATTTTTATTATGTATAACAATGATAATAGAGGGTATCATAGCTCATTTCCCACCTTCATCTCTTTTTTCTTGCCTATCTGTAGAAAAAAGAAAAAATGTCATTTTGTCATAAATTAAACCTTGACATTATCCTACAACTTTCAAACTTGTACTATTGAAACGTTTCACACCTTTGTCCTTAAAACCTAATTTTTTTGTTTATGAGAGTTTTTTGTTACCTCCTTGTACCACCCGATGATCGTTTTCTGTAGAAAAACCAACAAAAAGTCATTTCACCATGAATTAAACCTCAAAATTACCCTGCAATTTTCAAACTCAAACTTAACCTGTACTATTGAAACGTTTCACACCTTTGTCCTTAAAACCTAATTTTTTTGTTTATGAGAGTTTTTTGTTACCTCCTTCTTGTACCACCCGATGATCTTTTTCTGTAGGAAAACCAACAAAAAGTCATTTCACCATGAATTAAACCTCAAAATTACCCTGCAATTTTCAAACTCAAACTTAACCTGTACTATTGAAACGTTTCACACCTTTGTCCTTAAAACCTAATTTTTTTGTTTATGAGAGTTTTTATGTTACCTCCTTCTTGTACCATCCCTTCATCTTTTTCTGTAGAAAAACCAACAAAAAGTCATTTCACCATGAATTAAACCTCAAAATTACCCTGCAATTTTCAAACTCAAACTTAACCTGTACTATTGAAACGTTTCACACCTTTGTCCTTAAAACCTAATTTTTTTGTTTATGAGAGTTTTTATGTTACCTCCTTCTTGTACCATCCCTTCATCTTTTTCTGTAGAAAAACCAACAAAAAGTCATTTCACCATGAATTAAACCTCAAAATTACCCTGCAATTTTCAACTCAAACTTAACCTGTACTATTGAAACGTTTCACACCTTTGTCCTTAAAACCTATTTTTTTTGTTTATGAGAGTTTTTGTTACCTCGTCCTTGCACCATCCGATCATCTTTTTCTGTAGAAAAACCAACAAAAATTCATTTCACCATGAATTAAACCTCAAAATTACCCTGCAATTTTCAAACTCACACTTAACCTGTACTATTGAAACGTTTCACACCTTTGTCCTTAAAACCTATTTTTTTTGTTTATGAGAGTTTTTGTTACCTCGTCCTTGCACCATCCGATCATCTTTTTCTGTAGAAAAACCAACAAAAATTCATTTCACCATGAATTAAACCTCAAAATTACCCTGCAATTTTCAAACTCAAACTTAACCTGTACTATTGAAACGTTTCACACCTTTGTCCTTAAAACCTATTTTTTTTTTTGTTTATGAGAGTTGTTTGTTACCTCCTTCTTGTACCACCCGATGATCTTTTTCTGTAGAAAAACCAACAAAAAGTCATTTCACCATGAATTAAACCTCAAAATTACCCTGCAATTATCAAACTCAAACTTAAGTTATTCTATATATATGGGTTATTGACCAAGTGTGAGGTGAAGATGGCTGGATATTGGCCAAGTTCTTTTTTGCGTGTTTATGGACCGAGATGGAGTCGAGGTTCATAAAAACTCAAAAAAGGAACGAGGCCAATATCCAGCCATCTCGATTGAACAAGCTTGGTCAATAACGGACTTATTATATGGCTTTCGAGGAAATTTTTCTTGCGGGACACGACGGGTAGTCCCAAGCGGCAAAGATAACTCCATCCCACCCGCTTGGGTAGCCATTCACAGCGCAAGAATTTGGTTCATTTTACACTCTCACGGAGCTAGCCATAATAATAATAATAATAATAATAATAACAAGAGGTTTAGAACCTTTGTCGGTGGCTATCATAGTCAGAAAGAATTAGACAAATGTGTAGAGGTGTTACCTTTACTTCC